>VZTA01025642.1:155535-187460 GCA_013398855.1 Mohoua ochrocephala
TGCCGCCCCCCTTTCGCCCCCGCTGCCCGGAGCCCCCTCGGCGGCGCCGCTCCCTTCCCCTTCCCCCTCCTTCCGCCTTTTGTTCCCCGCGGCGGGGCCTTTCCCAGCCGCGCCATCCCGGGGATCGGCTCCCCACATCCCCGCTCCATGCGGTGGCCGGAGCGCTCCCGGTGCCCGTGCCCGGCGGAGAGGGCGGGCAGAGGCTGCGGTGCCCCCGGTGCCGGGCACATGGACGCGGAGCTGTAACATGGCGGCGGCCCGGCCTCCCCGGCGGAGCTCATTGTGCCGCCCGCACAAAGCCGGGGCCACCCCACCCCGCCCCGGTGTCACCGCTCGCTTTCCATCGCCCTAAGCTCAACTCTTTGGGAGCCTGAGCCCAGCTGGAAGCGGCCTTTCAGGGGTTATTTTTAGAAAGAGCAGCTACTAAATCCGTGGTGCTCGGACGGTTCGAGTTGTGGCACAGGAGGAAAAGGGTGTCGTGGTTACTCGCGGTGTGTTGCACCCTTTCGGTGGTGGCAGATTAAATGAGCTTCGCAGGGTTTTACAACCTACAGAGCATGAGGCGTCCATCAGAAAAAGAACTAATAGGTAGCCTCAAGACTTGCCTCTAAACACCACATTGCCAAGCTAAAATTAGGGATTACTGAAAAATAATTTTATGTTCATGCCAGAGCCCTAAATCTGTTTTTATTTTTAGGAGTGAATAGGCATAATAACTGTTCTATTAATTTTTTAACTGGCACTTTTGATCATATTTATAGTGTTCCATATTGTATAATGTGGAAACATTACCAGTAAATTAGTCTGTACTGGTGGGTCGTAAATGAAAGAAGCTGTGCTTTACCTATAAATAATACACTGTGTATCAATAATACACTGTATAAATACACTGTGTACAGTGTAGCTTCCCACTGAAAAACTGGGTGTGGGGTTTTCCTGGGTTTTAAAAATGACATGGCAAAAAAGCAGCAAGCCAGGACCTTTTAGGTAAGTTTTAGAATCAGAGGAGCTTTTCCTCCATGTGTGTTGTGTGTAGACAGGACAAGATGTCTGTCTTAAACTTGTCATTAATACACAGGAGGATGTGCACGCACAATACTGGTCCTCAAGTCGAGAAGGAGAGCAGAGCTTTCTGTCTCTCATTGTTCCAGTACCAAAAAATTGTTTGGAATTTAACTGTTGTACCCAACATACACAAAAATCCTCTGAAAAAATCTTTTGTGATGTTAAAAAAGTATATTTTAAAAACCGAAACTAGCAGGTGAACATTTTGACCTGTTCTGTACTTGGGAGTAATCAAGAGGATGATAAAGCCCAGCTTTACTGGTGTGAGGGTCAGCTTTCCTTGGGAGCAGTGTTTTTATTTACCTTGAAATCATTTACAGCTAATTTACACTTGCCTTCACCATTCCATTCTATTTGAGTGGAGCTTTAGTCAGCTGTAGTGTTCTTCCAAGTGAATAGAGGGGACAAAGTGCCCCTTTTTTTTCTGGACATGGCTTTTGTTGGAAGATGTTCCATGAAAATTACTGAAAGCATTTATTTTTGGAGTAGTCTGTGCTGGGCAGTGTGGGCTTAAAGAAAAGGCAAGGGCTGGGGCTTGGAAAGGAAAAGCTACGTGTTGTCTCTCACTGGTGAATTAAAGTTCAAAGATTCCTAAGCCTTAATGGCCTGAAGTTCTGAAACTTCTGAAGGAGGACTCATCAGCACTACAGAAGTCTTGAGAGAAATGGGTTTTGGTGTGGTAAAGCAGAGTAAGTCATTTGTGGGCTTGAGCCTCTCCCTTGGTGGGGGAACCCGGAGTTCTGTAGTAAATAATGCTCTTCAGTAAAGAGAGCATTACATGCTTTGTGTGGTAAAACAAAGCTCATTGCACACAGCAGTGTTTCCTTCTGTTTCCTGTCTTTGGACAAGAATATATTTAATTTTTTGAACCATCCAGACAGTAAAATTGTGCTGGATACTGCACAGGCAGGAGTGGGTGAGGAGTGCAGTGAATCTCACTGGGAACTTGTGCTTAGTTGGACAGTTAATCCTTTCTTTGTCAGCAGCTGGTAACGAAGGCCAGCAGAGATGATTTTCAGAGCTTTGTGTCACAGAATGACTACAGGAACATACTTAGACACACGTTTCTGAAGGATGAGGAATGATTGCTCTGGAAGAGGTACCATCTTAGGTTTTAAGTAAAAGGAGTGTGCTGCTTTTAGTAGAGGAAGGGTCACTCTTCATGAAGAAACTTGAGTTTTTGGAGTAAATTTAATGTCATGTTTACCTCTAAACGCAGAGGATAAAATAGGGTGACTACCAAAATATGAATTGAAATAATATTTGTAACTTTGGTCTATGCTGTTTTGAATGTTTCTGTATAAACTAAAAATACTAGGTTATTAGTTACACTTTCATTTTCTTTTCCTAAATGCGACCTCATTTGAAAGAACGAGTATTCCTTGTGTTGAAAGGGACTAGGATAAATGGAATTGCTGTTCGGAAACGAATGTGAAAATGTGGCCTGAAAATGTCTGTGTTCCCCTCATCTCTTTGT
Organism: Mohoua ochrocephala; assembly: GCA_013398855.1. Classification (NCBI taxonomy): domain Eukaryota; kingdom Metazoa; phylum Chordata; class Aves; order Passeriformes; family Acanthizidae; genus Mohoua; species Mohoua ochrocephala. Next base: position 158,078 of record VZTA01025642.1, read on the forward strand.
ATTTGGAAATGATAAGAATGCTGTCCTCTGTTCTTAGATGACAAGATACTTGTGTGTGCATGGGAGGGGGTAATTAAAGGGGTATTTTCTCTACAGGACCTTCAGATGTGCAGCTCGAGTTTATGTTGACAAGCTTAGTTAATTTAAAAGTTTTCTCCTCCAGGTGTTTGTCAGGCGTCTGGGGTTAGAATCCTGCCAGCTCTCCACCTTCCCTAGGAGAAAATATTTCACCTTCAATTTCTCCTTTTCCCTGGCTCTTCTGGTTTTTGTTTTTAGAGGGAAAATCCTTTCCAAATTTTAAGCCAACTGAATGTAGATCAAACTCTGGTTTTGTTTCAGGGCTGAATGAAAAAAACCCAGTTATTTTTGCTTTCAACTTGTGTAATAGAGCATGAGCCCTGTAAGGACTGTTTATCAAACAAATGTTCTGCCAAAGGGGCAAAATAATTAACTTGCTAACACGTGGGTTAGGGGATGGGCAGATGTTCACAGGGTAACACGTGAGCTTAAAAACTGGATGTGAGCTTGGTGTCTGGAGTTGGAAAGATGGCACACGTTGCCTGTGCCTGGTAACTTGAGCTGCTGTCACTTTATCAGCTTGTCTGAGTTTCCTCCTGAGTGTAACCCTGGCTGGGGTGCAAAACGAGCAGTTCCCGAGTGCTGCTGTCCTCGCTGCACAAGAACTCTCCTGGAACAGCAGATGGACATTTGAAGTCGATGTGACTTGGTCCAGCAAACTGTTGGATTTCCCATGGGAAACAGGAGCCTGTAATAAAAGCTGGGATCAGTTTTCCATTCCTGTAGATGCAGTCAGTGGGAGCAGGAAGTTTGAAGCTGCCCATTGGTAGCAGCTCTCCCAAGGCTTTTTTGTCCACAGTTTGGGCCACTTGGATGTCCCAGGCTTGTGAGTGTCTCCAGAACCTCTCCTCGTGAGGCTTGGTTTGAAATTTATCTTTGGAGATTAAACATGATTTTGGAACAAATCATAGAATTCATTTCAAACTGTATATTAAAAGCCTGAATCTTTCTTTGAAACCTGTCTTGGTGGGAATGTTGGATATCAAGCTTCACGTCAGAAAACCCAAGCAGTTTATCTGTGAAATCATGCGGTGGTCGGTGCTTTGAGGTTTCAGCCTGGCCTGTTTTGGTTTGAACTGGTTACTGTGGAATAGGGATTGTCTCACAGTGAGTTCAGTTAACTGGATGCATGATGAGTCCCAGGAGCTCTGGAAACACCTTCTAGTTTCAGTTTTTCAGATGTTGCTTTGGGGTTTGGATCATGGGTTTTGTTTCAGAAGAAAAAGACACACACAATGTGTTAGGAGAGCTTGATTTGTGGTCTGCAGCCCAGTTGGTGTTCTGGAATTCGTTTGTGAAAGTAACTTTTTTGAACAAAAATTATGTGTAGAGCAAAATCCAGGTCTCCTGCAGTGTAGTCAACTTCCCTGTAAATTCAGAGTGTTTCTGTAGGAAATCCTGTAGGGTGGTGGTTTGGAAAGAACATCTCTGTGCAGTCACCAAAACTTGGGGTTCTTCTCTTCTGTGACTTAATTCTGGTTCCTGAAGCAGCTTTTTTCCCCTTTGGGGTTAACTGATCATGAAACTGCAGTCTCAGAATTGCTGTGTCTTTGTCATTTGTTTAAAAACTAATACATCATGCAGATATTTTTTTCTAAACCATCAGACTTCCCAGACTGTGGGGAAAAACCCACCCACCAGAATATCTACAACTGTTGTTTCAAAAATAAATTCAGTTTAAACAGAAGACCTGTAAGTGTTTTGTGTTCTGGAATACTGGTGTTTCTGCATCCTTCCATCTTCCTGGTTCCACCTTGGGACTGAAACAGCTGCTCAGAACTGGTGGGGTTTGGGAGGTTCTGAACTTCCTTGTTAAGCGTTTTACCTTTTTAATTTTTTTCTGCCTGTTTTATTGAGAAAATAGGAAGTCTGGTTTTGATTTGTGGGGGTGTTTTGGTCATTTCTGGGCAGTTTTTGCTGCAAAGCAATGAATGAGCGTGGAGGTGATGGTGGAGGGCAGACAAATTACAATGCAGAGATGTAAAACAGGTTAATAAACTTCTGATTTGTAACTTGGCTTTTATCTGGCTTCAGTGCAAACTGTATTACCCAGCTATTCTAAATTTTGGGTTATCTTAATTGCTTTCGTGCTGTCAAAAACATTCAGTTTTTGAGATGCCTCAGGAAACAGACTTGGAATGTCCTTTCCATCTTTTCTCAGCTTGTAGTAGAGTTTGAATTACGGAAGGTTTACTCCAGCTGTTCACAGAGGTTACCTTGTCCCCTTGCACCTTGCAGCTTGTCATACACACTTGTGCTGCTGTAATTGGTAGAACCATAGCATTGAAATTATCTGGTTAAATATAGAGCCTCCCTCCTGCTCCTTGACCCCCTTTTTTAAGGGTTATTTTTAATCTGATGATTCCAGTGATCCAGTTTGTAGCACAGCACTGGAAGTGACGGCTCAGTGGTCAGGCATTTCTGAAACCGGTGTTGGTTTGGAAGGTAAAGCCATGTAACTGCATTTTTTGTTCTCACTTTAGGGTGACATTTTGGAGACAATTCAGAGGAGGTGAAGAGAGCTGTCTATTACTGCAGTAAAGTAACTCAATTTCGGGTTCTTATTAGAGTAAAATCCAGGCCATGCTTAAACAATGAACACCACAGCCCCAGGAGCCTGTTTGTGGTGCTTTTCCCCCCAGGAAACTCCAAAATACTTCAGGTATCTCAGTGGAAAAAGCTGAAGCAGGGTGGCTTGCTGCCTGCAGAACTGGGAGCTGCTGACTCATGAGCTGTTCAATACTCAATTTATGTGCTCACTTTGCCACTGGATTATTTTTTTTCCTGCTGGTTTGGTTTTCATGCTCTGAGATCTCTATCTGTGAGGAGTGAGGTGAAGTCGTGTAGGGGGGTTAAGATAAAGACGATCTTCCCCTCTTTGCAGGCACTGCAGTAGGTTCCTAAAGCAGGAATTTTACTGCAGTTGTTTTACAGCACTAATGCTGCTCTTGGATTGCTGTTAGTTGACAGTGCAGATTAAAAAGCAAAGCATTTTACTTAATATTTCTGTGTGATGCAGCTTTGGATCTTAACGTGTCTTTGGGATGATAGAAAAACGCTTACTTGGCAGTCGAAATCTTTGTGGTAACATTTAACTGAATGCACATTGGCTTGTCCTCTGCATTGCAGCTGACAGGGCTTTCCTTCCTCTGCTTTTTACCTTCCCAATAGGAATATTTTTCAAGAAGAAAAAGTGAAGACAAGTAACTTTTCTTCTATTCCTAACAGAAATAGACATGTTACCCTTTGCTTTTTAGTTGAATAAAAATAAGCAGAGCATTTACGTTAGACCTAAGAATATTTGACCATTCAAGAAAAAGGTTGTGCATTGTTCAGTCTGTTACTGCAATATCTTAATCTGAAAGGACCGACCATGCGTGGAAAAAGTACACAGGAAAAATTGTAGTTATTGAGGATATTTTTGTCTCTTCCCTCCCTTATGCCCTCAGCCACCAAAATGGATTCTGTGAGTGTTTCACAGCGTAATTCTGCAATATATGTTTTTTTCAGCAAAGTTGAACAAAGTGGTGTTCTGGAATACAGCGCTCCACCCTGTTTGTTCTGCTGTTGTTGTTTATGGGTTTGTGTTGGAAACTGGATCACAGAATTTGTTTTAATGCGTTTTTGTAGACCCCGTTCAAGCTGGCTCGTGTTTGCAGTCTCTTTACTGAGCAGCCTCACAAACAATTGCATCAGGGTGACCAAGGGGATTGTAATCTGCAGCAGGGGGGCCAGTGACTTGAGCGAGTAGGAGCTTCCTTTGAAATTTCCTTGTCTGCAAAGCCAGTTTGCTGTAGGATTTCGGCCATCAGAGGTGTGGGGTGACCTGGCTTTGCGCTGGGGCACTGCAGTGGTTCAGCTCTTCCACCTCCCTTTTGGCTTCACAGCTCAGCCACGCTCTCCCAAATCAGGAGAAGTGTCCTGTGGTTGTCCAGCCATGTCATCATCTGCTCTGAAATCAGGGTGGAGAAGAGTAACCTGACCTTTCTTCCTGTTGAGATAGATTTGCAGTGTGCCAAATGCTCTCCAGGGCTACTTTTTTGATCTGTTATGAACTGTGGCTGCTGCATTTAATGACTTTTACCATGTAGTTTCTGTCCCCAGCATGAAATTCCCAGTAATGTATTTTTGGAGCTCTGGAAGTTCTTGCTCTGACTTTGCCTGGGCCGTTACTGGCTCTGATGCACTGGAAGGTGAAGTGGTTAAATGTTGTGTCTGACCCGGAGGGCTTGCAAAGATCCAGACTGTGGGCACCAGGGACATCAAAAGGACCAAGCCTCACAGCAGTGATTGGGTTTTCAAATACTTTGGAAGGGGAGCTTGCCTGGTAAACTGTTCCACAGACTTTGATCTTTCCAAAAAGTCTGAGACTGAGCATAGAAGTTGAATTCACTACAAAAAATATCGGTAAAATACTTTAACTGAGAAGTCTGAAACCAAGAGCAACAGCAACCAAACAAGGTGTCACTCAGTGGCAAATGTAAACCCTGCAACAATGGTTGCATCAGGGTTTTGGTTCTTTGATATTCAGAATGAAGCGTTCTCCTGCTTTTCATGTTTCGTTATCCTGGGTTGGGAAGATAATTGTTAAGGATTCATTTTAGTAACTTTTAAAATCAGATCAAGGCTAATTTCATCCAAAATACAGTAATTAGTGATAATACAGAAATGCTGAAAACTGCTTAATAATTAGGTGTGTTATCCTTACAGGCTTTGCTTCCTTTTGAAGACCCTTTGTACTTAGCCTGTGGAATCTGTCACTTGGGCAGGCAGGAGTTGTCCCTGCTGTTGGCTGATGTCACTCTTGTGCATGGTTTTCTGTTGAAGCAGATGAGAATCTGATCCTGCTGCAAAGTAGCCTAATGATTCTTTTTTCGGCTTCTTCCTGTGGAAAAAAAATCCAAATGCTCTTGAACAAAACTATTTTAGAGCTATTAATACAAATTGTGTTGGTGGGCATTCTTGCACAGAGGATTAGAAACTGTTTAAAATTCTTTACAACTATCTTAAGTGATGCAGCTACGGAGAATTACAGTTCTGAATCTTAATAGCATTGGCAGTGGGGGTTTGCAGTCGGGTTTTTGGGATGGTAGCGATAAAGTGGTGATAAGCTCTACCTCAGCCCTCAGTTCAGCTCTCTGGTGTTTGGACTGAAGGAAATGTGCCTTGAGAGTGGTTTTCCCCTTAGAAGGAATGTGAATTTCCTTGGAAATTCCAGCTAGCCATGAAGACATTGTAATAGCCAAATAAACAAGATGAAAATATTTACCTCTTGGGAAAATATTTATGTTTTAGCCCAGAAGACAGTTTTTCTCATGTACTCTTTCTACAGGACAGTTATGTGCTTGTGTAACATGTTACAGTCTGTGTAGTGTAATAATAATATTACAGTGCATAACTTCGTTAGCATAAGTAGAAAAAAGCTTTAAACTGATTCTTGGCTCTTCATAACAGCATTTTTCCTTTGTTTCAGAGCAAACTTGATGATTACCAGGAACGAATGAACAAGGGAGAACGTCTGAATCAAGACCAACTGGTAAAAACAACCAAAAAAATCCTAACCAGATCTCTGCTAAATTCTTTTGCCATCTTGCTGATGAGGAGTTTTGTGCTGCCTCTCTCCTTGTTGGGGCTGGTTCTTAAAGTAGGTTATTGTAGAGCTCGATTCAGCAGCAGTTTTGCAGTTGTAGTAAATAAAGAGCAAGTATCAATTTAAATTCAGTTGTATGGTGCAAACATCCACATTGATACTTCAAGAGATCACCAGATGCTCAGTAATCAACAGTGTTTTGTTGATGATTTTTAACACTGAGAAAGTGAAGGGAAAAAAAAATGTACCCTCCAACTATTGCAGCTGTTGACACTTCAAAGAATGAGCTGCTTCCCTTGGTCCATGTGATGATTTCATCTTCACTTTGGTGGTTCTGTGCCAGCTGAAAACTGAAATATCACAGATCTGTGTATTTTTATTTTGGAATGGCCTGCTGTGAGGATAAACTATGATAAGGTTTCTGTTTGATGAGCAGGGAAGAGAACTGACATCATGTTGAGGAGGGAAACACATCTTTTTTATGAAGCCTGACTAGCAGGCTCGATAAAAGTTTTCTTTGTTTGGAGAAATGCATTATTTTGTCACAGCAGGGGTGTAAATGTCTCAGCCATATCCCCCCTGATTTGATTCTGACTTGGTGTAATTTCTCAGTACTACCAAGTGGGTCAAGGCATTTGGTTTGCTTTGGTGCAAATCAGAGTATTTGGTTTAAGAAGACACAAAAGCAAAGATTTCTGGAGAAGGGGCCATTGTGCTGTGTATATTCTGATTTGGGCTCTGACTGGAGATAACAGTGCATTAATTCTCAAACTCTCCAGTTGCCAGATGTTCTTCTCCCCCATTCTCCCTGTTGTTAGTGTTTGTCAGGAGCTGGCTACAGCCAAACACGAAACCAGTCCCTCGTTCGTGTGAGCACATAAAAGGCATATTTTTATATATGTTTAGCACATCTAAAGAAACTGGAGGCCCCAAGGACATACACAAGTCTTTGATATCTGGGCCAGTGAAAATCGAAATTTGCCTTAAGATAGTTGCAGTCCCATTCAGGGGTCCCGTGTCTCACTTCAGAACTAAAAAATGTGGGAATTTTTTTGTTGGAAGTATGTATTCTGTTCTGTTGGTGATGGTTTACATTTGTGGTCTTTTCTGGGTTTTTTTAAGGATGCGGTGTCAAAATACCAGGAAGTGACAAATAATCTGGAATTTGCTAAGGAACTGCAGAGGAGTTTTATGGCTCTGAGCCAAGATGTAAGTAAAGATCAAGTGTTGCCATGTGGGTTATCCAAACCCTTCAGACTCTTCCACTGGTGCAGTAGTCACCTCTGTTTACAGGGATGAATTGCCCTTGATTTCTTGTTGTTTGACTGTTTTCTTCTATTCTTTATATTAGTTGGTGTCAGGTTTTCTGAAGAATTTCTGATGCACTACACAAACGTATGGAAACGAGAATAATGTAGTAATTTTCTGACACAACACAGGTGTTGAAAACAGTGTGATCACAGAACAGGTCTGTCATGCAACATTCAAGATGGTCACTTGCTACCATTGCTAACATTTTCTTAAGTGGATTTCATAGAGTTTTCATTTCTTAATAATACAATCTGAAACTACGTTATGGGACACTTAATATTTTTGTAAAGGATAAATTAACTGGATACTCTAAAATAGGTAATCTTTTGGGTTGGTGTTTTATCAAGGATGCAAAATAACGTTGTGATCGAGAATTAAATTCTAAAAGGTTGGGAGTTCTGGAAGGAGCAGCAGCATTGGAGGAATTGGTTGTGTGGTGGATGTTAGTGCAGCCGACTGCTCTAAGGAGTGGTTTTAGCTTGTGAGCAGGCTGTGATAATTGGAAGGGCAGCAGCATCCTTGTGTTACAAACTGCTTTCTCCATTGGTTGTGGCTGTAAATTAACTTGTAGGACTAAGCCAACCTGTGTCTTTATTTTTGGGCATCACAGTTCCATCTGTGTTTATGGAATGTCAGTAATGGGGAATGTTCTTTTCTGGACAAGTCCGTTCTGAAGTGTTTCCCTGGTCAGCTGACTGCTAAAAGCAGCCAGTGAATCCAGGAGTACGGGACTGCTGCTCTGCTTTCAAACTTGATTGCAGTCTTTCCTGACTGGAGTTAGTTCACATGTAGTTGATTTTAAGATACATCTTTGACTTTAAAAAATTAAATTTAGATGTTTCAAAGAGAGAAAGTTACTGTCATGATAGATTTTTTGGAAGAGAGTATTAAATTTACAAAGTAAACCAGCTGAATTGGGGATGCTGGATGCTTGGATTAAGGTGAAGGATGGAAGAAACATCCTGTGGGTTCAGACTGGTGCTGCATTTAGACCTCTCTTGGAGAAGGTTCAGTGCAGAGCTCAAGGCTGATGATGATGATGTGTCATCCTCTCCCTCCCTGCATCCATGCTCCTCACACTGGGATGCACATGGCTTGTTCCCTGGGGTGTCTGACTGGGGATCTCATGTCCAAGAATTTGTTTAAATCCTTTTTTGAACTTGCTGATCCCGTCTATCTCCCCAGCCTTTCATGGCAAAACATTCCATCAGTTCCCTCCCGTGGTGCGTGAAAAAACAAAGAGTACTTTCGTTTATCTGTTTCAAGCTGATCTCCTGGTAGTTCCAATGAATGTTTCCTACTCTCGTGGGGTATGGTGAATAACCTCTCTGTTCCTGTGCTCTGTGTGGCCAGCGTGAAAAATCTGGATCACCCAGGGCCTTTCCAAGTGGAAGAACCCAACACTGAGGCTCTGCTCTTGCCCAGTGGAAGAATCCAACACTTAGGCTCTTCCTTTGCCCTCCTCTGTACCTTTCCTTAGCAATTAAAGACGTTTCCCATCTGTTTTTCCCTCGGGTCCACTCCAGATCCAGAAAACAATAAAGAAGACGGCTCGCAGGGAGCAGCTGATGCGAGAGGAGGCTGAGCAGAAGCGTTTAAAGACCGTGCTGGAGCTGCAGTTCATTCTGGAGAAGTTGGGCGACGACGAAGTGCGCAGCGACCTCAAACAAGGATCCAACGGGGTGCCAGTGCTGACAGAGGAGGAACTGACAATGCTGGATGAGTTTTACAAGCTGGTTTACCCTGAACGAGACATGAACATGAGGTAGGGTTACAGCAAAGTGCTTCTCTTTCTAATTGCCAGCCAGTCAGTTAACAATGTGTTTAGTATGGTAATTTAAAGACTCGGTAAGAAATTAACTCTAATTAATTAATTTCTAAGGTTGAATGAGCAGTATGAGCAAGCATCTGTTCACCTGTGGGACTTACTGGAAGGGAAGGAAAAACCAGTTTGTGGAACAACCTGTAAGTACAGTCTCTGCATGAAGAGACAGCACACTGAATTTGTGCCTGAACTAAAACACGCATCTGATGTAGGAGAACTTGGGCAGTTAATGATCTCTGAGTTTTCAGAGTCGCTGCTTTTTCTCAGCTCTTAGCTGGCCTGTAACAGTGACTTCTGAGGCTTGGACTCGGTGTGTTGTGTGTTTTTTTTACACTGGCTCAGCATTACTCAGTATGGAAGCTCAGTCCATTCCTGCTATTTCAGCAGTACTCCGCTGCTGCTGGTGCTCAGTAACAGTTCTTTGTTTTCTGGAAACCTGTGTGGGAACAAGGAGCTTTGTCAGTGATAGGCCCTAATACATAAACGGGCACGGCCTTCCTTGGGATGTTCCCTCCCCCTTGGCTCCTGCAGAAAGTGGTGTGGCTTTGCCCTGTTTCCATTGATTAACTGCAGATCAGGGTGTGCCCGTGCCCGCCAGACTGCTTTTTTGCAGAAATAATTCCCAAATACGTGGCCTAGGCAGCCAGTAGTGCTGCTTTGCCAATGTGGCTGATGTCTTTTGGGTTAGGATGCCCCAGCATTCGTCTGAGGCGTTGAGGGCAAGTGCTCTTTGCTTACAAAGGCTCTTTTGAGCCACTTCACCTCAGGGGAAGAACCTTCATGAATCAGGTGGTACCTGTGTCAATTCGTTTGTACTGACAGTTGTTCTGTAAGAAATCGTCTCACAGTAATGGTTTTAAGTAACAGGAATAAAAGTCTAGTAATTAAATTCATAAACTTGACCTCACTGAGACGTGTTCCACAAATCTTCTGAACAGTTGTATGTACTCCTTAAGGTCCTCCTTGCCCTTCAGATTTTTCTGAATGACAGTGGGTTATTTATGGATTTATTGAATGTGACCTAGTAAGAGAAGAAATCCTGTCCCAGTAGTGGTCGTGGACTGGCTTGGGGCAGCAACATCTTCCCAGCAAAAGGGTCATAAAAATGTGTGTGCAGTCTTTGGGAAGGAAGGAGAAGGTGATGAGGACTGAGTTGGTGCTGATGTTTCCCTGCTCCATTTTCCCAGACAAAGCACTGAAGGAGGTTGTCGAACGGATTCTTCAGACCAGTTACTTCGACAGCACCCACAACCACCAGAATGGGCTGTGTGAGGAAGAGGAGGCAGCACCTGCACCTGCAGTAGAAGACACTGCAGCAGAGGCTGGTGAGAAGGGGCAGATGCCTTGTGACTGACACATTTGTGGTGTTCTGTCTTGTCTCTGCAGTCCTCGGAGTGATTAAATTGCAAATGCAGTGTTCATCTCTGGTACCAAAACCGTCCAAGATGAAAGTTGTGGCTCCCTGAGGCTTCGCCACTTTTCAGTGGTTCCCACCAGTTTGAGCTGTGCTAGAAGGGAGCAGTTTTTGAAGCAGACAGTGTGATTACATACTTAAACTTGGGAATGTTGGATCAAATTTTAAGAAAAAAAAAACTCATGGCATTTTTCCCTTTTGTGGAGAAGGCATAGCTGAAAATAACTCTCCCTAGCAAGAACTTAATGTGGGGGGGTTTTTTTGCTTTTTAATTCAAAGCTCTGAGAATATTTATTACTTATTGCTAATTCTCTGTTAATGCCCATGACATTTCTTTATTCTGAGCCACAAGATTTTCTCATCTAACTTTGTATCTTCTAGGTCTGTCACATGAGGGTGGTTGGGGTCTTTATTGCTGTTGGTTTGGGGTTTTCCCAGACAAATGGTTTATTTCTTTTTCTTCCAGAACCCGATCCAGCGGAAGAATTTACTGAACCAACTGAAGTTGAATCAACTGAGGTATTATTCACTGAAAGACTGTCATTTTGTATACCTTTAATGCCACTTACTTTTACTTTCATACCCTTTCTTATTTTTATTTTAGTATGTAAACAGACAATTCATGGCAGAGACTCAGTTCAGCAGTAGTGAGAAGGAACAGGTAGATGAGTGGACAGTTGAAACGGTTGAGGTAAGATCTTGTGTACTGCAGGTAAAATTGCAATCCCTGTTTCTGCTGGCTCACAATTCATGATAGGTTTTAGTATTGCATCCCTTCTCCCCCACTATATGAAAGAATACATCTATTTAAGTCGGCTTGGACTCACTACTCGATTCTTTAATTACATACTTAGCTCAGGAGTACCTAAAGTAAAAAGAAATAAAATCTATTTAGTCTGGCAAAGTTGGCAGAGAACTTGTTTTTTTTCATTAGTGGCTTGCTTGGGAAAACAGGACTTAAAAGTCTTAGGCTTAAAAAGACCTTAAAGACTTTTTTTGAAGTCTTTTTTTTTTTTTTTTTTGAGAACTTAGCTGCAAATGTAGAACTTAAAAAAGTTTATCTACCCAGCTGCTGACAGTGTGGCGGTGTAGTTGTGCTTTCATTGAGCAGGTCCCTGGAGAGGGAGCCGAAAATGAGTAACTCAATTAATACCTACTTCAGGTTGTTTATGTGCATAATTTGATGTTAAAATATGCTTGTATGTACGTCTCTGCTTCCCAGAGCTGCAGTTCTTCGAGTATTTCACTTGTTACTACTCTGTACTTGAGTGGCCGTTCACTTGTGTTTGTGGTGCACGGGTGTTGGGATCCGTTCCCAGTTCAGTGATTTGCACTCCGACTTTGCTACGTGTACAAATCCATGATTTTATTGCACTGGAGTTTGTGTTCTTCGTGTACGGGAAAGGACAAGCCCCATGTTTGGTTTGTTGGAGCTTGAGTTGTGTCTGTCTGTTAAAAACAAGCATGAGCAGCTTCTTTCAGGTGCTGGAGAGTTAATTTTTGATTGATTTTAGCCTTCTGCAGCAGCAAATTGCAGATGGTCAGGTTTTTAGACTCTCTTGGTGCCTTTGGGCTGTTTCGAAGTGTGGAAATGGAGTAAGTGTTCATCATCTCATGAAGTGCTGAAAAAACAGAGCAGCTGTTTAGATCTGATAAAGTAATCTGGCTGATTTTACATTGAGTCTGGCTGAAATTCGTATTTTACAGTGTTGAAGACCACTAAGAGATTTAATAGCACTGAGGATGGGTGTGAGGCTTCTAGAACTAAGTAGACAGCTTTGCCATGTATGTGAAAGAGTTTGGTAGTTTCTTGTCATAGTATTTCATTCCCTTACTCAAAGAAACCCTAAAATAGCACTGCTGTTGAATGTGTTTTAAGAAATTTGTTGACCTGAAGAAACCCTCAGAACCCACACATGGAAGTCATGCTTGGTTGGAGGATTCTTAGAAGGCACAGCATTTTAAAATTAATGATTGATTGGCTTCAATTATACCCATTTTATATCTGTGTTTCTACCAAGTGTCCAGAGTGGTTCAGTTCTCTGTGGTTCTTACTGTAAGGAGTACGGATGAAGACATAATTCAGGTCGTAGTTTGGTATCAGACAGATTTCTGAAACTCCTCATTTTTCAGGCATTTCTACTAGATCCAATATGGCATTGGATCAGCTTTGTTTTCATAGGACAATACAAAGAATGTGTATGTAGTTGTCCTTTCTGTCCCAATATCTTGGGCATTCTAAAAAGGAATAATTTAGAAAAATTTAAAATTGAAGCCTGTTTCTTCATAATTAAGAACCTTATTTTCTCAGCTATAACACACAACAGGGAAATTGAGAATATCTGCCTATAAAATAATTCTTGCTGGCACCACAATCTCCTTTCTCATGGGAATGCAGCTGAATTGTGCTTTGGTAAGATCATGACACAGAATGTGCACTGATAGCGGTGAATTTTGAAATCTGAAAGAGAACATTTGCTCAGAAGAGCTCTATAATTGTTCAGGAACGGGGAGGATATCATAAACTCCTCTTTTTCAGTAACCATCAAGTAGATGTGATACAGTCAAGATTTCTGTGGTGTGTTTCTAGTTTGGGAAGTGATGATGTCTTCACAAGGATGTTTGTTGTTTGGGCCTTCCATAAGTTTTAAATGAAAGAATTTGCTTGTGAATTTCCCAAGTGTATTTGGATTATATGATGATTTAATTTTGGTGAAGATGTCCTTTATTGGTAACAGTATTTATGGAGGTTTTTTATTGTTGTTTTGTGGGGGTTTAATTTTTTTTTAACTGCTGCTTCTGTAATAAGTACCTGAGTCTGGTTGTACACGAAGTTCTATGTCTTAGATTGTTTAACTTTGGTTGAATGGATTTTGTGTAGAATTGAAAACTCTCTTCAGACTGCCAGAATACAAGTTCGTTCTGTTGGTTTGTAGTGCCATTAAACTCGTGGTTTTACCTTTCCTCCTCCTTTTTTCCTGTCCCCTGTCAGTCTCCTTGCATTGTGTGTGGCAGCTCTGCCTGCTGACAAGGTTAACTTAATCCACACAGCTTGAAATTTATTCAGTAGTTTCATTCTACTCTAGTTGTGCTAGGTCACAGTACCTGGTAGTGCTAACAAGGCTGAAGGAATAGGTCCTAAACTGTTCTATGACATTAAAAAAGAGGATTGGAAAAGATAATGGAAAATATGGAACACCATCTGAAGTTCCTACTGTACTATTTGTGAGAAAGGAAAACGTTGGATATTTTTGTCACTGTTGTGTATTCTTGATGATTCTGTCAACGCATTTTCTTTCTTGAAGATACCAAATTTTTATGAATGACTTGGACTCCCCAAGTTAGGTGGTAGTGCTCAAATAATTGAGAGTGTTTTTGGTAACAATTACGCAGGCAATGAGTAGCTGCTGGTTTTACCACTCAACTTTCACCTGGTGATCTGGCTTGCACTTTTTCTTCAATTTTAAAACTTTGAAATGTGCAAAAGGGTTTATATGTGCTCTAGGTAATTTTTTCCACTCACCTGGCTTAATTCTTAACTTGGAAACAGTCCATAATGTGAAATTTGGGGATAGAGCAGAGCAGTTGTGCTTGGTTTCCAGTGTGGACTGCCTTAGGGTGTATTTTTCATGGGAATTGTCAAATTGCTTCTCTGTGGATTGCTACTAGTGGTGATTTGGGTCTGAAGGGAATCTCGAAGAGAACTGCAGGTTGTGGTTAGCTTTTAGTTTTCTTCAGATCTTCTGTCAGGAATTTGGTCATGGAACAAGCCACTGGAATTTGGGAGGCAACTGCATATTGCAGAATGCTTTGTGTACAGACAAGGTTTGGAAATCTGGGCAAGCAGTAGGAATTCTGGAAGATGCTGTAGGTTTCTTGGAGAAATTGAAAAAAAATGTACAGGCTTTGAGGGTGGACAGTGGCAATCTGAGGCTTAAAGTTCAGACCTTTGTTACCTTTGTTACTCTGAAATAGGAGTGGTTTGTTAATTGTCGTGATTGCTGTACAGAAATATCTGTCTTCTGGAATTCTAGTGAGAAATCAGGTACTTTACATCAATATTCTGAACTTTCAGGTGCATGTATGCTGATTTATATCCTGTGTTAACTGTAAGTTTTAAGGCTTAGCTACTTATCTGGAAGATTATTAATATTAGAAGCTCATCGAAATAGAGAAGTAATGAACAAGTTATTGACAATGATATTTTTGAAGGGCATTTGTTGACATGGAAAATGGCACTTCTGGGTTATGGGAGCTGCCTAAAGAGCAGGTGAGGGACTGGTTAGGGCCATCAAAGTGCAGCTCGACCATCCTTGTTGCTGTCTGTTTTCAAACTATTTGCTGATGGATGTTTGAGATGCTCATGTCCAGCTTTGCTGGTTGCTCTGCTGTCTGATCAGGTGCTATCTGAAAGCCCATTGCAGTTTGTTCCTTTGTTGATGTTTGCCACCTTGGAATATGTCTGGTAAATCTGAGCTTTCTCGCCCACTGTGAGCTGTGCTTCTGCTTCTGGGCTTCTGGTGTCCCCTCACGGTGCTGTCTGGCAACCCTTGTCACGCAATGCTGCCTGCTGTTCCCTGAGACAGTGAATCGGGGAGCTAGGATAACAGTGGCTGTGGAAGTTGAGCGTTTTGAAGTCTTTAAGAAAGACCAAAACATTCTGACTCCGCTTACATTTAGCAAAAAGCTGTGAGAAAATAATTGTTCCCCATTTGGGCATATTTTTGAAGCTTGCTCTTCCCCCACTTCCTTTAAATTTCCAAATGCTGATAAATTACTGTCTCAAATCCTGCTCTAAAAACATCCGTGTAATATTGAACAAATACTTTTTTCATGGGGAAAAGAGTAGATGGAGAGAGAAAAAAGAGCAGAGTGTGAGCTCTGTAATCCTGTGAGTGCTCAAATGAGTGGCTTGCCTGACCTGTAGGATGTAATATTGTCCTTCAACACCACTGCAGTAATTCCATCATCCATAACCAGTTAGGCAATAGCCAGAAATGCCAAGAACTCCCGAGTCACTTGAGTGCAAAGCTGCCTGGAGCTGAAATTGCAGTTGGTTGTTGTCTCTTGTTAGGTTGTAAATTCCCTGCAGCAACAGACACAGGCGACATCTCCTCCCGTCCCGGAACCTCATGCGCTCACTGCTGTGGCTCAGGCAGACCCCCTGGTCAGGAGACAGCGAGTACAGGACCTCATGGCACAGATGCAGGGCCCCTACAACTTCATGCAGGTATATCTGTACTCTGAACATTGATGTGTTTAACCCACAGCAATGTGGATTTGATTTTTTATTATTTTTTTTTTTTTCTCCCCAGGACTCGATGCTGGAATTTGAGAACCAAACGCTTGATCCTGCCATTGTATCTGCACAGCCCATGAACCCAGCACAGAGTTTGGACATGCCACAAATGGTTTGCCCTCCAGGTTTGTAATGGTAAATCCTAAACATAAATACTGGGGAAGCCTGCAAGTCATCTCTTAGAAATGCTTCGGTTACTGCTGCATAGTAAAGGGGTCACCACAAGTAATAGTACAGTCCTGTTAAAGTGTGTTTTTCTCAGAAATGTGACTGTGCTGGTTTTAGACTTCCAATTCCCACTTGCTTATAGGTTTTGCTTGGAAATACGGGACATCTAAGGTTTTTTTGGTTTTGCTTTGGATTATTTTGGACAACTAGAAAAAAATGTTCTTTGCATGGAAACAGGAGTTGGTAATTTGAGTATAGCTTTGCCATGCTAAAGGCTTCATCATCTTCATGATGATCAGCTCTCACGTAACTGACCAGAGAAGACAGTAATGCTATTCTGTAAAAGGTTTGATTTTACTCTGTAATAAGTGAAATTGTTTTCCTTCAGTTCATGCTGAGTCAAGACTTGCCCAGCCTACCCAAGTTCCTGTGCAACCAGAAGCTACACAGGTAAAATGTTCAGTAAATTCTGTTTTGGATTTGAGTTTGGTGATATAAAAGGATTTAATTCCTAACTACATGAGAAACTCAAAGAAAAAGCTGAAGTTCCAATTTGGGGAAATTTGTGATCTCCATTGTTGCTTACAAGCATTACTAGTTCCTAGTTTCATTCTCTGCAGGCATCACAGATTTCCAGTAATGGGATCTTACCTTTGTTTAGTGATGTTCTCTTTCACGTTAAGCCATGGGTAGTAATGCTTCCAATTTAGCTAGAAGCAGGTGGTTTGTTATTTATTGGCAACAGAAATGCCCAAACCAAAATCACTTGGTTGCAGGGCAGCCTGTATCTGTTCCCGTGAGTGTCAGGGCACAAGTAGATCTCATGCATTAACTACAGAGTTTGTGTTCTGTTTGATTGCTCCCAGTTGCTTGCGTGGATTGGGATTTTATCCTGCAGTTGTAGAGCAGTCAGCGTGAGTTGAATGCTGTTTTCAATTGAGCTTTTTAAGTAGGATCTCCTAAACTTGCTTCTGCACTGTATAAATGAAGTAGTGACCTTCTTGTTAAGATGTTTCAGTTGTCTGGTGATTAAAGAACTTCCTAATTTTGTATTAAGCATGTGTGGCAATCTCTGAGGACTCTGCTGGTCTCAGTAATGGGTCTGATCCCTGTAGGCATTTGCAAACCAAAAAAAAATCTGGATAGATGATGGATCTCACAGCACAGGCAGTATGAATTGCTTCCTTGGGCTTGTCCACATTAGGTCTGCAAGGTTTAAGTCACTCATTTATGTAGAAACAGGAGTGAGGGAATTGTTTCTTGAGTTTCCTCTGTGTGCCTCCTGAGGTGCTGGTGCTCTCCACAGTTTTGTCGTCTCTGGATGAGTAGAATAATTTTTTTGGGCAGAGGGTTTTCTCTGCACTAGTTTTTATTTTACTGTTAGGTGATGTCTGACTTAATCCAGTGGAATTTTTTTCGTATTTCCCTTCCCTCAACCAGTGCTGCCAATGATTCTCTTGAGGATCTTGCAAGCAGTAGCTAAACTTCCTCTTGGCTTTGGAACGTTCCAGTGTGATGTGAACGGCCCCCTCAGCTGTTATCCAT
The DNA here is from genome assembly GCA_013398855.1 of Mohoua ochrocephala. NCBI lineage: Eukaryota > Metazoa > Chordata > Aves > Passeriformes > Acanthizidae > Mohoua > Mohoua ochrocephala. Next base: position 175,308 of record VZTA01025642.1, read on the forward strand.
TGCCTCTTAAACTCCCCACTGTAGCCTTTAATGCAAAGCCCTCTGCTCTGCTGGCTGCAGTTTTCCCTGGGCTCTCTCTGTGGGAGCAGAGCTTGTAAAATGTAAAATTCAGTCCATCAGAAGCCAGCCCGTGCCCACTTGTGTTTGAGCTTGGAGTTGTGGCATGTTGGCATGTCGGTGGTTTACAGTGATCAGTTTGTGCTGGTGGTGAAGAGCTGCAGGCTCACAGGCCAGAGAGTACCATCCATTCCAGAGCTCTCTGATACTTCTTACAAAACTGTGTGTGAGCATCAGCTGACTTCTGGGGGCCTTGGGGTTTATTTTGTCGGGTTCCCTTGGTTCCTTCTACAAGTGAGGGATATACAGCTCCCCAACCCATCTCACACAGCAGAGCAATGGCCACAGAAAGAATCAATTGACCAGATTCAGGCAAGTCAGGTTTCACAGGGGTGGGAAGAACTCTGATTGCAGGAGGCATCAAACATTAGTTTGTTTCTTCATAAGCAACATTATTTTTAGTTGCCTATTGATAGGGCCGCTTCAGTTCCCTTTAATTCCAAAATTCTGAGCCTGTCTGTGACCAGTAAGTCCTCCACAGTAAGACTTTTCATTTGGAAGCTTGTTTGTTTAGTTAAATGCAGCATGCCAACATCAGCATGGGAGCATCAGTGTTGTTGGCTTAGGAAATGGGATGGATTTTTTTACATTGGCCAGCAGGTAGCCTGGAAACTTACTCATTTCCCCCTCTAGTTTTTTCTAGTTGTGTTTCAGGTTCATGAGGGAGAAGGTCGTTAGGTTTTTCCTCTCGTGAGGCTGTTGTAAATGAGGCTGTTGAGCTGACGTAGAAAACACTCGTTTGTAGAGGTGAAGCCGAGGCGTTGCTGCTCTTCTTTAAGCAAAGTTTTTTTTAAGTTAAATTTTGGGTACCTCAGGAGCTGCTAAAATGTTGTTTGTTTTAATTATTAGGCTTCAATGTCACTGAATGCAGACCAGACCCCATCCTCATCATCACTTCCCACTGCATCCCAGCCGCAGGTGTTCCAGGCTGGATCCAGCAAGCCTTTGCATAGCAGCGGAATCAATGTTAATGCAGCTCCATTCCAATCCATGCAAACAGTGAGTAGGAAATCCATACTGGATCCCTTCAGTTTGGTACTCATTCCTTGTGGTGGAATCAGTCATGTAGCTACATGTGATAGATAGCCTTTGGTGATTCCCATTTCTCAGATGTAGATGCTTCTTTACGTGATCCAATAAAGAGTCGTGAAAACAAATTTCTGCTTTTACAGGTATTCAACATGAATGCACCTGTTCCTCCTGTTAATGAGCCAGAAACCCTTAAGCAGCAAAACCAGTTCCAGGCCAGTTACAACCAGAGTTTCTCCAATCAACCTCACCAAGTAGAACAATCAGATCTCCAGCAAGAACAACTCCAGACAGGTAAAATTCTCGTGGCCTTGGTAGAGCAGGTGACAGTCTGTGAAGTCCTAGATGATGGAGCAAAGCATGTCACAGGTTCCCTTGCAAACCTTTCCCCTGAGCAATACCAGGTTTTGTTACCCTGAGTTTGAATATCCAACAGGGAGTGAAATTCAGTGTTAAGCCACTTGAGTGAGTTTTATATGGGTTTAAAAAAAAAACAAACCATGAACAGGATTATTCTGAAGATGCAAGCAGTAGAATGAAGTACTTGCTCTGCTGATGCTAAGGTTCCTTTAAAAAAATAGTGCAATTTGAGGTGCCATTCTGTAAAGGAAATAGTAAGGCAGAAATGAGAGCAAATATGGACAGCTTCTCACAGTTGATGTAAGGTCACAAAGGCCTGGAATCTTGTGCTGAGATCAGTGGGACATGGTTTGAATTCAGCAGGCAAAACGCTTTCCAGGTTAGCAACTTGAAAAAATAAAGGACTATAATCCAGAGCTGTTTTTCTCTCAGCACTGCCTTCACTGTCCACTGAAGTGCTAACAAGTACTGGATGTGGAATAAGGAGAAAGAGCCTCATCCCTTTCCTCCATAACCGAATGTAGGGTTTAAAGAGAGATACGTGGGAACATGAAGAAATCCAGACTTTTTATACCTCTTTTTTCCCCCGATTCCCTGCAGTGGTTGGTACCTACCACGGTTCCCCGGACCAGAGTCACCAAGTGGCAGGAAACCACCAGCAGCCTCCCCAGCAGAACACTGGATTTCCCAGGAACAGCCAGCCTTACTACAACAGCCGAGGGGTGTCCCGGGGGGGATCCCGCGGGGCCAGGGGCCTCATGAACGGTTACAGGGGCCCTGCAAACGGATTCAGAGGTGAGCAGCTCTCCGAAACACCCGGTGACTTCTGCTTGCCCTTGGGGGAACGCCAGGTCGGGATAGCAAGAGTTAAACTGAGCTGCTGCTGTTAGACTGGGGCAGTATCTCTGTGAGACAGTGAAACTTTGAGTAGAAATCTTATTGGCTGTAGATGAACAACTTAAAAATTTAAGTGTGTGTCTGGACCTCTATTACAATCCAGTATTAGGCATCTACTGCAAGTATAAGCAAATGCAGAAATACCCAGCCATCGAGCAAGGAATTTGGATGCCAGTTGATGTTTCAAAAATGCTTTTTATTTCCACAGTGTATTTTATAGTTCTGTGTTTCATCAGAGTTGAGACTAGGCTGGCTTATGTAGACATACAAGAGCACAAGAGTCCAAAAGTCACTAGGTCAAGGGAATTAACAGGAGTGGAGGAATGATACCGTAGTTCTGGATAGATAAGAGAAGGTTCATGATTCCTTGACCTTATATGTGTGTGGCTGTCAGTGTTACAGAGAGGTTTATGTTAGAATAGGAGGGAGATGGCTTCCTTGTCAGGTGTTCTGGGATTACTTACGGACACGGGTACTGTCTTCCGTGTTCTCTTCCTCTCCTGTGGCTGGGGAGTAAAGAAACCTGTGGAATAAAAACACAACTGATTGGAGTGTGACTGCAGTAATCACAGCTGGGACATGTAGATCCTGCTTAGGATCATATTTAGCTCTGGACTGAATGTTCTGTGAATCAAACCTCAGATTACTCTGAGAAATGCATTGAATTCTGCCTCCTCCCAGTCCTTACTAGGTGTCCATTCTCATTTCTTGTGATATATTAGCCCTGATGTGGGAGACATTTGCTTGACTTGCAGGTAAACAGCCCTTCCTAAAGGGATGGGTTTTTTAAGGTTTAGCTAAAATGCTGTTACTGCTTTTCTTTCTGTAGTAGCAGAAGGTCAAGTATTAAGTGCAACTTTGATTTGCAAGTGAAAGACTTGTGCCCTGTTCCTTAGGGGGATATGATGGCTACCGTCCTTCCTTTTCCAACACTCCAAACAGTGGCTACACACAGCCCCAGTTCAATGCTCCTCGGGATTACTCAAACTACCAGAGGGTAAGCTACCACTGGGGGGGGGGGAAATTCCTGTCAAAAGCACTCAAAGCTGTTAGTGACAACTTCCTCTGGGACTTCTTTTATTGCTCAGGAACACAAACTGCCTCTGTGTAGTTTGGAAAAGTTGAACACTAAATACATCTATTTATATTTCTTAGCTATATTGAGCAACACATCCTGTAACTGGAGAGAGCATTTGTCACTGCACATTTTATTACAGCTGCTAGGCACTAGTGAAAGTAAGAATTTATTTTTTTAAGATTATTTTAAACTAATAAAGTGTTGCATGTTGAAGTTACAGGTGTTTTGTCAGTGCATATTGTTCTAAAAGCTCCTTATTTTGTTGGCAATTAATAACAGAATGCCCGGGTTTTATGTTGTAACTTTTTTAATTTCTTTGCTTCAGGATGGATATCAACAGAATTTCAAACGTGGCTCTGGACAAAGTGGACCTCGGGGAGCTCCTAGAGGTAATTTCCTGAGTAGTGAATAATTGATTTGGGTTGAGTGGAAGTTTCTGAGCCAACTTTTAAAGTTCTGGACTTTTAAAAGCAACCTCACTTCCTTACCCGGCAGCTCACAATTAAGAATAAGCTGACATTGCTCTGACCTCAAAGCTGACCCTGCTTTTGAGCAGGGCTTGGTCCTGGAGAACCTCTGAGGACCCTGCTGACTTGAATTACTGGGATCCTGTGGACTGGTGGTGGAAGTTTAGTTGGCTCTTGAATGAGGAATTCTTGGAAAAGAAGTTAAACCAGCAATTGCTGTTGACATCTAGAATACAGCAGAACTACTTAACTTGTCTTTTATTAATGAAAGCCTTAGGAAACAAACCCCACAGACATAACAAGGCTGGAGTTCAGCTTCTAAATTCTATTGCCATCACCATTTCCTCAGGTCTTTCTCTTAGTGCATTTTGGGGCTGAGACTGTGTTCTGTCTCAATACAGACATTGCCTCGAGTGCCTTGTCAGTGAGGGCAGCTCGAGGCTGTGCCCTGATCTGTGAAACCCCACGAGGCTGTTGAGTTTTGAGGGGTTCTGTCCCTGTCTCTGTCCTGGAAGCCCTGAGGTGTGGCACTGACACCTCTGGAGTTCAGTGCAGTATTGGGCCGTGGCGAAGCTGGGAGCTGTTTTAGGAAGCACAACGAAGTCTTCCTGAGCTTAGCCCAGAAGATTTAGGACTGTTTTTAAACGAACCAGCTTTCCTGCAGAATTCAACCCCCTTTCTGTGTGTTTTCTAGGTCGTGGAGGGCCCCCCAGACCAAACAGAGGGATGCCTCAGATGAATGCTCAGCAAGTGAATTAAACACGTTCACAGGATTCCGTTCAACGCCAAAAACACGCTGGCCAGTGTACAATACATGTTACCAGAAGAGTTATTATCTATTTGTTCTCCCTTACAGGAAGTTTGTTGTAAAGGGACTATTTTCATTACCCATAATGACAGGACTACAGTTGCCAGCTTTATATTCCCTGGATATTGAAAGGAACGAAAAACAACGTTTACTCTGCATGTTCTGTCCTAAGCATCATCTTGAGCCTTGCACATGAGATTCAGATTCCTCACCCTTGCTAAGAGTAAAGCAAAAAAGGCAATTTTCAGGGTGATCCAATCTCCATGGTTAACTGAAGTGGCAGGAAAAAGCAAAGACTCACTTCTGACATTTAAAAGTGATTTAACAAATTCAGATAAAATCTGCAAATCCATAAAAGATTTACTGTGGTGGCAGTTGACAAAACTTAAATGTTCCCATGAAAGGATGGAAAAGGTGAAGTGTGGCTTGGTAGCAAAACTGCATTTCAGCTTTTTCTTGTTAAATGGAAGCACTGAACAGTTAAAAAGATGTGTAGTGATGCAAATGCCCTAAATAGACAGGTGGGCTTAGAAGCAGTTTGTGACAAAGAAGAGGCACCCTTAGCTGCAGCACTCCTCATCACCAGGGCCCCGATTCCTGTGGCTAAGGAGTTAAGAGCGCTTGCATAACTGCTAATGTAACTGTGTAATTATTTTTTTTTTTAGGAGACAAGGTGAAAAACAACAACAAAAAAAAAGCGCTTTGATTTGGCACTTGGACAAAATTTTGCAACAAACCCGAGCTATAATCTGGATGGCCACTGTATATTTGATGTGAAGTATTTAGATATCTCTTTGAAACACTTTTAAGTTTCTTTGATAGCAATGACTTTTGTAAGGATTGGTATTCTCTATCATTCCTTATGACTTGCACATTGTCTGTCACTAATACTTGACCTTGCTGTATTATCACCTAAATAACTGATGCCGGTACTGATGGAAATCTCTAATGGATAATCATAACACTTTTGGTCACATGTCCTTTTGTCTTTCCTGCAGCCTTGAAGGTTTTAAGAAATCTCAAATGCCCGCTGCTGCTGCCCTTCCAATTGCTATCTTTTGAAAAGCACCAGTCTGTGTTTGAGTTGATTTCCCCTTTTCAGGGAAATGACAGCCAGCAGTTACAGTTCTAATGGTATAAGCAAGATAAATAAAACATGTTTATAAAAATTGTATCCTGGAACACTGGTTTTCAACGGCTGAAACAGATTCAATGTGATGGGGTGACATTTCATAAGGTTTTTTTTTCTTTGGTTTTTTTTCCCCCCCAATAGTCTCTTTTTCCTGACTAGATGTAAACCCTCCTCCTGTTTTTCTGGTTTTATTCTCCTAGCTGTGACTTCTGGGAAACTTTTTCTTTTGGATGGACTTTTCCTTTTTTTTTCCTTCATCAAGGCAGCGATGTATATAAGAAATGGCATAAGCCTAGGAGCTGGAAAATACCGAGTCTTATTCAAGTTTTACTGCATCCTCGTGGTATAATCTTTGGAAAAATCACTTGTGCCTGCCTTTTGCGCACATGCACTCTCTCTGCAGTGGGGAGAATATTTTGATAGCTGCCTCCATAGAGGTGTTGGTAGTTCCGTTGCATTCTATAGCACGTGCAAGAAGAAAAGTGCTATATTCTATGTTAAGTATTGCTCATCAAATAATTCCTACCTGTGGAAAGGTGAAATTGAGGAACAGCTGCGTGGTGTTTTAACTGTTGTGTACAAAACCGAAGGTTGTTTTCACTCAGAGGGTCATTTCTACTTTGTATCACAACTGAACTTTTCAGAACTTGCAGTCAGATACTTTTGACTTCCTTGTGAAACAGTCTGGAACTCCATACAAATAGGTGGGATATTTTTCCATGTCCTTTTCCATGTCCTGTGTGAAGAGCACAAATGAAAAATGTTTTCACTGCGGGAAGTGATAAGCTTGTGAAGACCATATTCCACACCAGGCATCCTGAAACGGGGCTGATGTCTGGAAGCAGCAGTTTGAGTCAAGGCCTAGAACATTCCTAAACTGCAGTCCGGTGAGAAGTTGCTGTTCTGTGTCTTTTTTAGGAAGCTATTACTGAGATAATAGTCCCAACTGTTTTTTAACTGGAAAAAAAAAATAAAAAGACAAACCTTTTAATGTTGAACTGATGTAGGAAAACAGTGGATTCTTTTAATTATTTTATTTTTCTTCGTGCATCAGCTTACTTCTGAATGGTTGGTAGAACACGAGCTGCTCAGCTTTCTCCGTTGCACACCAAATGCTCCTTAAGGAACTAACTGTAGTTTGTCAGTAAATGTGCACCATTCTCAGTCAGAGAGCACTGAACGGATCAAAACATTCCACCTGAAGTTCGGGGGGTTGGTTTGGGGGTTTTTTCCCAACTTTGATTTATTAATAAAACACTGGGCCTCTTCATTGAGAGGCAAGTTTGAAAATGGCCTTTAGAGCAGCTGCTCTGCTGTTTCCTGATGGAGGGAGAGGCGGGACGAGTCCGTGAGATGTCAGCTGGGAACTTGCAGGGACCCCTTAAATCCCACCCCTGCTGTAATCAACTGTCCTGGAACATCTGCTGGAGTCACCCCGTGGCACACGGAGCCCTCGCTGCCTCTCTGGCCTGTTCAGGGGAGCTCTCAGTTTTTATTCCATAGCTTGGCTCTCAATCCGAGTTCCCTCCAGATCCCAAGCACTCCTAGGTACGTGTCTTTTGAGAAAGGTCCTATTTTGAGCAAAGGCTGGTACCAGAAGTTCATCCCGAAGCAAAGCCGTGGCAGTTTGGGGCTGGCTGTGGTGCCGAGCCCCTTCTGGATGCAGGGATGAGCTGTTCATTCCATGGGTGGCTGGGGCCTGATCCTTGTGGCTGGAAGGGGAGAGTGTGGGACAGGGCTGTGTCTGAGCCAAACTTCTGCCTTCAGCCTCTTGCTTCCTCACGGCTGTAATTCAAGTAATTTATAAACCTCTCGAGTATTTCAGATGTCTGTACATGTTGTTAACTGTGTTTGGGAAACTGGGATCCTTCCTAGACATCCTCCTGCTTAAAAACTTACCCAGAAATCATGGGTTGTTGTCTTACACCTGAGGCCAGCCTGGTCCTGAATTTTACTTGTGTGTTTTTGCTGTGTGCAGGCTGTTTTCTAAGAACACAGTTCACCAGTGCAGCTTAGGGGTTTGGCTGTGGAGAGGGTTCTAAACTTCACTTAACCCCTGTTTTCTTCCCCAGATCCTGTCTTGTGTACAGCAACCTCTGAATCATCAGTCAGAGCAGCTGGGAGAGTATTGTTGGCTTCTTGTTACTTAACCAGGCAATGTATTCTGCTGGGACTTTAATCTCAGAGAACCTCGTGTCCTTGAAAATGTGTCTTCTCAAAATGTCCCGCCGACCTTAAAAGTTTTTAGGCAGATTGGTTGGTTGTGTTGCAGGTGTTTGGAGAAAGGATCGGGCTCCCTTCTTTCTCCCAAATGGCATTTGAGTAGAGAGAAGTTACTGAAGGAGCTCTAATGGTAGATAAATACTGAAGAGGTGATAAATGATACTGGATAAATACTGAAGAGGTGATAAATGATACTGGAAAAGTGGTTAAAGTTCCTATGACTGAGAACAAATAGGGCAAAATCTTTGTGGTCCAGCAGAGCAAGACAGAGAACCAGTTGGTTGGAGAGTGTTTGTATTCTCCTCCCCCCATTAACGAGGCTGCAGTCACATCCTGGAAAATCCAGGGCATCCCTCTTGCTCACGTGAAACTGTTCTTGGCTAAAGTCTATTGCAAAGTGCTGACGTGGATGCTTGAAGAGACGAGCTGGAGCTGAGGTTTGTCACGGTGTGAAGGAGGCTGGTTTAGATTCTAAAACCTGGGCACCTGTTCCTGCAGTTTTCCGTCTGCACTGAGTCTGGGTGGGACTAAAAGGTTTCCCATCGCTTCAGCTGGCACCAGAGAGCTTCCACAGCTGCTTGGGAAGGTGCAGGTGTCCCTCACTGATGGACCAGAACATCTGAGGAGCAAGCAGGAAACGATCCCGAGCAACAGAACTCTCCTGTTGAACTTGGAGGACAATTTCCTTCTTTAAATCTGGCCTTAAGTACACTGGTGATGATTGTCTGGAACCCTGCTGGAGGCTGCAGCGTTGTGCAGCTCCCTTGGAATGGAGTTTTGCTGGAAATGCCAGGATTGGTTGAACGCATCTGAGCGCTCCGCTGGTCTCAGACTGATCTCGGCTGTCGTGGAGTCCGTGGCACGGCTTCAGGGAAGGAGCTTTGCAACATTCCCTGATTTTGTCAGTCGGGGAGAGGGCTGATTGCTTAAACTCTAACATTTTCCTGCTGGGCCCATACATTTTTCCAGAGAGAAGGAGGTGGGGAAGGTCCTTCAAGCGTGAATTTCTGGTGTGATGTGGCAGAGTGTGACGAGAAACCTACCTTTCTAGACTGTTCACCTAAGGGAAGAGGTGCTACTCTATGAACAGCTTTCAGAGGCTTTCTGAACATGACGGTGTTAAAACGTGTGGCTCTCTGGATCCAGCCTTAACGGAGGGAAGGAGATTTGTTTTCCAAAATCCGCTTCCTAAAAGCCACTTGGAGCAGCCCGTAGGAGAACTGTGTTAGGAAAACTACAGCCTAACTCGGCATTTGGTTCTGAGTTAAAGTGATTGCTTGCTCTTGCTGCAGTTTTATTAAAAGCCACGTTCTTTTTCCCCCTCCCTTTTTAATCTTGGTGAAAGAATCAGATGGGTGTAAGTGGCTCGGTTCCAACTCTGCTGGCCCATTTCTGCCCACGAGTACACCCGGAATTTTGGTCTCAAGCTAAATTGTAGGAAATATCCGTTAGACTTTTATGAAATGAAAATGTATTTCCTCTTTCGAAGCTCTTGGATTTTAGAATGAATTTTAGTAATGCTTCTACCACATAAAATAAGTGTTGAGAATTTTTAGTTTGTTGTCAGGTTTAAATTTTCTGATGGCCTTAAACATACCTGTATATATGTCTTTGCAGTTCTTTAACTCAACGTTGGAAACAAATTGGTCCATGGCTTATGTAAACACTTGAAAAATAAATCTATTTAAATGTTTTATGTCCTTCCCTCTTGAGCAGACATTTCATACCTGAAGGGATTGTCTTGCTACACTTCTGTTGCATCGGTGGTGTTGTCTCAGTGACCAGGTTCACCTAAAAAAATACTGTTCCGCAGCCTTTATGATTATTAATTCTGCAGTTTTATCATATTTTTGTTACATATTAAAACAACCCCAAATACATCCAGCGGTATTAAACACGTTTTTCCTACTACGATGTCACCTGGTTTTAAACACTTCCTTTGTTTGAATGTTCAAGGTAAAAAAAAAAAATTGGCAGTATTAAAAGCTAAGAATAAATATATCTATGCAAATAGCTCGGCTCAACTTTGGTATTGAAAGGTTAGGAATAAATGGTTTTACTGTCAGTTTGAAAAGAAAATGCCGTGTTTCTGAAAACTCGCTGCAATTTAAAGTCAGGTGGATAAATCATCTTCTTGTCGCTGCTCCACGGTTGTGCAGCCTGGGATTTTGTGTGGAAAACTTTCCAGAAGCTGTGGTGGTTTATTGAGGAGCGGAGCTTAAACGTTACCAGCTCCATCGTTTTATTGAGGAGCAGGGCTCCTAATATTTCCTGGGCTTTCCTTCAGTATCCTACAATAATCCTAAAGACCTGTTGCTTTCTGGATGTGTTCTGTTTGCTCTCTGCGGTCTTCTTTCCTTGGGGAAACTGTCTCCAAATGCCCTTTTATATATATAAATATATAAATTTGTTTTTGCCGTCCCTCCCCTCAGCAGCCGAGGCCGCCCGGGCCCAGTGTGGGAATGGATTCTCTCTCTCCATAAAATCCGAGGCCTGCGCTTTGTGCCCACACTCCTGGGGGGTGGCAGGCAGCGTTTCTTTAGAACAAAGCGTTTGAAAAACGCATAATCAGCGTTGCCATCGCGGCTGAAGTTTGGCTCGTCCCCCTTCTTGCAGCCAAAAGTCACCGAAATAAATAAATTAATTAACAAATAACAGCTGGGGGAGGTGGGGGCTGCTCTGTGTCTCGCAGGGATTTTGGGAGCCGGCTGGGCACAGGCATCCTTTCCCATGTGGAAAGCTACCTTCGATTATTCTGCTTGAAAGTTCGATCTATACAGAAATGTGTGTTTATACAGAAATGTGTATTTATAAATAGCTGTGTGTGCGCGTCGCGCAGGCGGACGGCGCGGGCAGCCCTGGGGTCCTCCCACGCTGCGCGGCGCCCGCGCCCGGCCCCACGTGGCTCCCACGTGGTGCAGCGGGAGCGCCGGGAGCGGGAGCGGAGCCGGGGCCGGGAGCGGAGCCGGGGGAGAAGCTCCGGGCAGCAGCTCCGGGCAGCAGCCGCAGCTCCGGGCAGCCGCAGCCATGCAGCGCCGCAAGGTGGACAACCGCATCCGCGTCCTCATCGAGAACGGCGTGGCGGAGCGGCAGCGCAGCCTGTTCGTGGTGGTGGGCGACCGCGGCAAGGACCAGGTAACGCCGTCCCGGGGGCGGTGCGGGGTCTGCGGGTGCCGATACCCACCTGGGCCTGCCGTAATCCCTCGGTACCGGCCGCTCTCTGCCTCCAGCAGGAATTAAACCCTCCCAGCCCCAGGCAGAGCAATGGTGCCTGAGGGGGAGGGAACTCGCAGGGACAGAGGGGTTGGAGATGGTGTGTGAGACCTCACCTCAGACATCTCCTGTCTGGGAAGCTCATGGACATCAAACAGAACTCAGGACAGGCCGGGATTTGTGTGCTTGGTTTATTTCTTTTTAAACTGGGGCCAAGGATATTTAATTTCCTGGCCAGCTGGGGTTTTTTCCTCTCGGTTCTGCCCTGAGCTGTGATGGTTTCTCACTCGGAGTGGGCTTGGTGGACTGAGTCGTCTCGCAGATGAACCTGCTCGGTGAAGTTGTGTGGAAGGAATTAAGTGCTGAACTCGTTTCTCTTCAGAGACTCTGGCCTTGTGTTTTTCGAGTGGGGAGGGGGAGAACAGCCCGGCAAGCCCGTGATGTTTTAGGATAAGTCAGCTCACAGAATCACAGAATTCTTCAGGGTGGAAAAGCCCTCCCGGATCGCTGAGTCCAGGGGTTCCCCCAGCAATGCCAAACCCGCTGCTAACCCACGTCTCCAAGCGCCACATCTGCACGGCTTTTAAATCCCTCCGGGGATGGGGACCTGACAGCCCGTTCAGGGAAGAAATTTTGCTTCATATCCAGCCTAGACCTCCCCTGGCCCTTGTTCCTGGGAGCAGAGCCCGACCTGGCTGCCCCCTCCTGTCAGGGAGTTGTGGAGAGCAATGAGGCCCCCCCTGAGCCCCTTCCCCAGCTCCCTCAGCCTTTCCTGGGGCTCCAGCCCCTTCCCCAACTCCCTCAGCCACTCCTGAGGCTCCAGCCCCTT
>VZTA01025642.1:187673-205363 GCA_013398855.1 Mohoua ochrocephala
CTTCCCCAGCTCCCTCAGCTGCTCCTGGGGCTCCGGCCCCTTCTCCAGCTCTATTCCCTTCCCTGGACATGCTCCAGCCCCTCAATGTCTTCCTTGCAGTGCAGGACCCAGAAGTGACCCCAGGATTTAAGGTGTGGCCTCCCCAGTGCTGAGTAGAGGGGAGCAATCACTGCCCCGGTCCTGCTGCTGTTCTGTTCTGAGTGCTGTAGGACTGAGAATTCATTTATCTCCAGTTTGTGGGAGAAAAAAGTAAAGTAATGATAAAAAAACCTTGGGAAAGAACGAGTTCTTCAGGTGGCAGTACAGGAACAGTGGCTTTATTCACCGATGGGCTCTGGCACCTCCCAGCTCTGGTTGTGTCCCGGTGTTTTCACTCTGTGGGAAACCCCTATGAATGGATTATCCATAAGAAACGAGCACTGGGAGCTGTGTTTGAGCCCTGTCATTCACACACGGCCTGGAACCAGCCGTGCGTGCTGCTGTTAGCCCTGCCAGAGAAGGGAGCTCGGGAAGCAGGAGGTAAAACCCGGCGTGGTGCAGCCCTGGGGGAGGCACGGACACAGCCACACGTCCTGTCAGGGCATCCCTCTGCTTCCCACAGTGGAAACACGGCCGTAAAACTGAGTCTAGGGAATCACTTTGCTTTCTGATGTCCCCCTGAGAGCTGTTGGTGAGTGTTTACGTGCTTTGGCAGGTCGTCATCCTTCACCACATGCTGTCCAAGGCCACGGTGAAGGCCAGGCCCTCTGTGCTGTGGTGCTACAAGAAGGAGCTGGGCTTCAGCAGGTGAGAGATCCCCCCATGGTCCTGCTGCTCTCTGGGGAGCAAAGGCTGCAGGCTGAGGGTGTGAGGGGAAACCAGGCTCATTCCTGGGGGAGCTGGGGGAAGTTTGTTCTCCCAGGACTGAAATTTGGCTTCTGTGATAGAGTTGACTGGTGAAAAGTACCTCTGGTTTATTTCTGTGTAGCTCCAACACTGACTCTGCTGCCCTGGCCCAAACTCCCCCTTTTTAAGCTCGAAACTCGGGTTCCTCAGCTGTTTACCCTCAGCCATATTTAGGGCTGAGCTCTGACTTCCAGGCTCAGCCTGAACACGCTCTCCTCAAACCCTCTCCCAAGAAAACTCCCGTGTGGTTTTTGCCCTCCAGCCACCGGAAGAAGAGGATGAGGCAGCTCCAGAAGAAGATCAAGAGTGGAACTCTGAACATCAGGGATGACGATCCCTTCGAGCTGTTCATAGCAGCCACAAACATCCGCTACTGCTACTACAACGAGACTCACAAAATCCTCGGGAACACCTTTGGGATGTGTGTCCTTCAGGTGGGGAATGACTGGGCATTGCAGCTACGAAAAGGGCATTACAGAAACCAGCTGGCACGCTGCAGGGATAGGATTTTATAGGAATGGGATGGCACTTGCTGCTGTCACTTCAGTCCTGGTGGCCTTGCTCATCCCTCAGGAGCTGCGTGAGGGGGAGGTGGCCTCGCTGGTGGGAGTTGGTGCAAATTCAAGTGTGAATTAAACGTTGAGGAATGAAGTTTTTTAGGCTTCCCGTGGGAGTCAGGTGCACTGACGGGCTCTGGGCAGCTCTGAAATTCCGTTCCCTCCCCAGGATTTTGAAGCCTTGACTCCAAACCTGCTGGCCAGAACTGTGGAGACGGTGGAAGGTGGCGGAATCGTGGTGATTCTCCTGAGAACCATGAACTCCCTGAAGCAGCTCTATACAATGACCATGGTATGTTCAGCACAATGAGGCCGTTCTCTGCCAGCAGCTGCCTTGTGGTGATGCTGAGTGGGTATTTATTGCTTCTATTATGGGCTGTGATCTTCCTTCCATCACCTTTCCTGCTCCTTCGTTCATCTGTGGCTGGATTTATTACACTCAGGCATTTCTGAAAGGCTGCCAGGAAGGAAGGAATTACAAGGAAGAGACACCTGTCATTCACACACGGAACTCTGTTCTTTTGTCCCACCACGGATTTGGAAAGTATTTCTTCTGTCTGCCCATGTAGCAGCAATTTAAGTTAAAAAAAACCAGGGCCTTTGGAGTGTTTTGTGACCTGTATTAGGTGAGGTCAGCTTTGCAAAAGGATTCACACTGAGGGTGTTCACACCTGGAGCAGGAGTTGTTTCCATTGTTAACCATTTTAATGATGCCAGTTGGTGAATTAAAGTGATAGAGGATTTTTTTCCTTTGCATCCCTGAGGTGCTGGAAATGCCCTGGCAGAGCTGACCCTTGAGTCAGGCAAGGATAAGTCAAGGCTTGTGAAAAAAGCCTTTTTTTCATGGGTGGGAAGGGAACGTTTTGAACAAGGGTTTGGAAGACGTGGGTGTTTCACAGCAAAGTCAGAATCCCATGGCTGGAAAGGGAGAGACAGGAGTGGGAAAGAAGGTGTCACATATCCTGTAAATGTCACTTGTCACTGCTGCCCCTTCTCCAGACTGACGTTTTCTCTTTGTTGCATTTTCTCTCCCTCTTTCAGGACGTTCACTCCCGGTACAGGACAGAGGCCCACCAGGACGTGGTGGGGAGGTTCAACGAGAGGTGAGTGGCTCGGAGTGCAGAGGATCTGGGCTGTCTGCCCAAGGAAAGCACCAGGGAGCAACGCTGGGTCTTCCTGGTGGGAAAACATCCCCCAGGATTGCGTTGGAATGGGCCTTTTTTGGAAGCTGAAGGTGCAGCTCAGCTGTGGGGAGCTGTAAACCCTCGCTCTGTGTTTAGAAGGGAGTTGGAGTGAGCCACCAGGGAGTGGTGCTGGTGTTTTCACTGAGCTTTCTCTGCCTGCTCAGGTTCATTCTGTCCCTGGCCTCGTGCAAGAACTGCCTGGTGATCGATGACCAGCTGAACATCCTGCCCATCTCCAGCCACGCTGCAAACATCGCTCCTGTGCCCCCCCAGTCCCAGGTCAGTGAGTGATGCCAGCCCTTCTCCCTGGCTGAGATCCCTCTGAATTGGCCACAGGGTGTTGAAAGATTTAAAAACAGGGAATTTTTTTTTTTTTTTATTTCACCCTGGTTTATATCAGATGATGGCATTGCAGAGAGGAAGCAAAATTTGCTGCAAAAATGATGTGGGAGCTTTTTTTTTGTTTTCTCTTTGTTTTTTTGGTTTTTTTTTTTTTTAAGTTTTCTGTCCCATCTCTTTTTGTGCTTGCCCATATTTATTAAATTTTCCTGCACTGCTGAGCAGCCCTGTGAGGTGGAGTTTAATTGTGGTTGCACAGAGGGATTTCAAGCTGAGGGACAGATGGGACAAGACAAATAAAGAGACTTTTTTTGGCAGTTGGAGGGTGGGAGAGCACTCTGGAAATAAATATATTGCAGGCTCAGGGCACAGCTGGAAGCTGTGGCAGTTGTTTCAGTTTCTGAGTTACAGGTGTCACATTCTGGGGGAAATTCCCTGAGGAGAATCCAGACACAGGTTTGCACTGTTAGAAATGTATCCTTCTACCCCTGCCAGCTGTAGACTGAAGTAAAGTGGAACCAGTTTTAAGCAGAAATCTTGAAGAATTTGAATTGTGCTGTGTGGCCTAAGAAATAACCAACACAGGTTCTGTCAGAGGTGGTAAAAATCATTCTAATTTAAATTAGAATGATTTAAAAAAAAACCAGAATAAAACAACCTCCTTTTATCATTAGAACAATACTGGCAGCAGCACAAATGCTCATCTGCTGGCTGGAGAGACTGGTGCCTTTGGAATTTTAAGTGGCCACAGGGAGAAATCAGCTTTCATTCCCATCTAAAACTGATTGTCTTTGTGTCCAGGTTTGTTGTTTGCCTCTGAAAGGCTTGCTGTTATTTTGGTGTTGCTGCTGTTCTTCCCCCTGCATGGACACTTCATGTGACAGGTGTAACAAAGATCATAACTGCCCAAAGACTGAAAAATGAATTAAATTATTCAGAACATTTTCCCATAATCTGTTTTTCCTATCAGTGCCATTCTCTAATTACTATGGACTGCAAAATCCTTCCCTTTTTTTTTTTTCCCCTCCAAGCTTGGGGAAGCCAGGATGGGAGAACTTTGTGACCATTCTCCTGAAGATGCCTGGTGAAATTTCAGTGTTAAATCCTTGTCTGTCCATATAAATTCTCATGTTTCTAGGGAACATATTCTTCCTGTGGTACCTTTTCCTTCCAGACCCCTTCCTCTGCCTGAGCAGAGGTGTCAGAAGACACCACAAAGGTAGGAAATGTCCTTGGCTCAGGCTGGTGTGTGCTTGCAGGAGGAGAGCCTGCGGCCCCAGGACCTGGAGCTGAGGGAGCTGAAGGAGAGCCTGCAGGACACGCAGCCCGTGGGAGTCCTGGTGGATGGCTGCAGAACCCTGGATCAGGTTGGTGTGGTGGCCCAAGGCTGAGCTGCTCTGGGCTTGGCAGGTCCCCGTGTGAGTGGGATTCAAGCACTTGTGTCCTGGGGTTTCTCCACTCCTCAGGCAAAAGCGGTTCTCAAGTTTATCGAAGCCATTTCTGAGAAGACCCTGAGGAGCACTGTGGCACTGACAGCAGCCAGGGGACGGGGGAAATCTGCTGCTTTGGGGCTGGCCATTGCTGGAGCTGTAGCTTTTGGGTGAGTGATCCCCCACCTCCAATCCCCCAGGCCTTATCTTTTAAAAAAAACACCCCAAACCAAGAATATATCTAAATATATTTGTAATTTCCAGTCTTAAATCCCCCATTTTTAGTCTCGTGTCTTTTGATTGCTGCCTACACTGTTGGTCAAGTTTTTCTTAACATATCAGTCTTTAAATAAAGACAGAAATTGAGAGAAGTGCCTAAAGAAATCTGCTGTGTTTTGGTTCTTAGGTCAAGGCAGCCCCTCCTATAAAAAGCCATCCTGTTTAGTACTTATGTGGTAAAATTTGTTCGAAAAATCATTCAACTCTTGTTTTGTTTTTTTTTCTCTGCAGTTACTCCAACATCTTTGTGACATCTCCCAGCCCTGACAACCTCCACACTCTGTTTGAGTTCATATTTAAAGGCTTTGATGCTCTGCAGTACCAGGTGAGGGGAGCAGACTGTTTTGCAACACTTTCAAAGCGTTCCTGCTTAGGAGGTTTTACACCTCATCTGTGCTTTTGGCTACACTGATTTGCCACCAGCCTTTCTTACAATGTTCTGCAAAAAAAAAAGAAAAAGGAATCATGGTAGAGTCACGTTTCTTTCTCTGTTTTTAAGCAGGGTAAATCAGTTTCTTTGTGAAGCAGATTTTAACATCACTAAATAATTTCCCAGTCCTCAGGCCTTCAAAGCTTTTATAAGAATTTTTGATTAGAATGTGAAATAACCGTGTCTGAGCTTATTCTGATGATAATGAGGATGGTAAATAATATTTTTCTTAGATCTTGGCTTTTCATGTTGTTTAAAACTGTTGCTTTCCAGGAACACCTGGACTACGAGATCGTTCAGTCCTTAAATCCAGAGTTCAACAAGGCAGTGGTCAGAGTGAACGTGTTCAAGGAGCACAGGCAGACCATCCAGGTAATTGGCATCCTTGCCTCTCCACTTTTTCTCCCTGGCTGTTGTTTGTGCCAGTGCTGAAGTTGTTTGGGTTTTAAGCAGGTTCATTCTGTGGGATGTGTGACTGTCCTGGTGGGTTTTGCTGAAAGGCAGATATTTAGGGAGTGACTTCCTCAAAACACCTTCTCTCTTTCAGGGAGTACCTTGTAGATTGCAAAGCTTCCTCGTGGCTTTCTCCCAAAACAAAAGCAAAGGAAGGTGAAAGGAACAGTGCAGGAAGAGCTTTTAGCCATTAGATTTCCTTTCTTTTCCTCACCTCTGCAGATAAATTGGTGTGGAATTGTGCTAGACAAGGCGTGTGAGCCAGTCCTTGTTAGGGCAACACAAACCCTCTCCTGACTTTTTGACTTCCACGTCTCAGCCTCTGGCTTGGTGTTTGAGGAGAACAGGGACAACAAAGAGCTTTGCAGGGCTCCAGCTTTGTGAATGCTGGTGTTTCCCTGATCCCAGGCAGGCTGCTGCTGGCAGTGACAGTGTCCTCTCGTTGCTCGCAGTACATCCACCCCGCCGACTCTGTGAAGCTGGGGCAGGCCGAGCTCGTGGTGATCGATGAAGCTGCTGCCATTCCTCTGCCCCTGGTGAAGAACCTGCTGGGCCCTTACCTGGTGTTCATGGCTTCCACCATCAATGGGTAAGGCCGGAGCAAGCACTGGGGAGGTTCCCCAGAGCTCTGGATGTGGCTGCCTGGTTCCTTGCTTCAGGCCTTCTGTGTTTTCAGGTATGAGGGCACGGGTCGGTCGCTGTCCCTGAAGCTGATCCAGCAGCTCCGCCAGCAGAGTGCCCAGAGCCAGGTGACCCTGACAGCCGAGAACAAATCCACAGCCACTGCCAAGCTCACCTCAGGTAGGACACCTCCGGGTTGTGTGGTGTGTCCCCCTGCCTGGGGCTGCTGTCAGCCACATCCCGGGGCTGTCCCACACATCCACGTGCTTTGCAGCTGTGGGAAAGGGGTTGCGTGGGGAGACGGTGGAACTCCGCTGTTTGTCCCTCCCGAGTTTCAGGTGGAAAGGTGAAAGTCAGCAGCTGGCAGTTCCCTAACGTGGGAGCTCTTCAGAGCACGGGGATCCCGTGGGATCCTTGCGTGGCTGAGGCTCCCAGCGCTGAGAGTCCCGTGCCACCCTTGCAGCTCGCACGTTGCACGAGGTGTCCCTGCACGAGTCCATCAGGTACGCCCCCGGGGACGCCGTGGAGAAGTGGCTGAACGATCTCCTGTGCTTGGACTGCCTCAACATCACCAGGATCATCTCTGGCTGCCCGCTGCCGGACACCTGTGACCTGTATCCTCTCTAAGTGTGTCTCAGGCTGGTCGAGGGTTGGTTCTGTGGCTGACGGGACAAGCTCAGCACACGATCCTTTCCCTAAGACCTCGCTGCTGGGGTTAAGCTCTCGTGGCACTGGTGGTGTGGTGTGCATTGCCAGGACATCCCCAAAGTCTTGTTTTGCTGCAGAGACAACCTCAAGGAAGGGTTGCATGAAGGGAAGCCCTTGTTGGAGTTAGAAAAGCTTTCTCTTTACAGATGAAAGCTGCAAACACTGCCCAGCATCATTTATTCTTGTGGATAAAGCTGTGGAGTCTAAGAGGACAAGCTTGTGGCCCAAACATGGAAAATAAACCAACAGGAAGCTTTTTCCTGGTTTCCAAGGAGGTTTTTTTTCCTTAATCCCTGTGTTTAGCTACTATGTAAATAGGGACACACTCTTCTGTTACCACAGAGCATCAGAAGTTTTCCTGCAGAGGCTGATGGCCCTCTACGTGGCTTCACACTACAAGGTAGGGTTTGTGCTTCTTCCGTCCAATTTCATTCCCTCTTTCACTGTGGAATTTTTCTGGGGACAGCAGTGCTTGTTATGAGAGCCTGACTGAGATTTCTGAACAGCTTCTGCTGCTTCTTGTCGTGCACAGAGCTCTATTCCCCTTTCTCCGAGAGCTCTGCCTCAGTCCTGGCTGCCCGTACTGGATTTCCAGGTGGTCGGGAATGTTTCTGCCTTGAGAAAACGTGGAGACTAAAATTCTAAATGAGCCTCCAAGCTCGCCAGGATTTTATCAGTGCTGAACCTCATTTGCAGTTCTCTTTACCATGTTCTGGTGGCCTCAAGTCCATCAAGAGCTGCACCATTCTGACACTGGCAAGAGGAATGATTTATCCCAAGGTTTCAAGACCAGGGGCAGTCTGTAAATGTGAGTGGGGAAGGCCAGAAGCACTGAAGTACTGACTTCTGAAAGTCTGAGGCTTTAACAAAATTTAAGATTTGGTACTTAAGAGGAAAGGAGCTGTATGAAAATAGGAAGTTCAGGTTCATACCTGTGAGAGCACGAGGTTTCCCTGGAGGAAAGCAGATGCTGCCTGGGGGTGTGACAGCCGTGAGCTGGCCTGGGAGCTCCTCCATCCCTCAGCATTTTACTGGGTCCAAATTTCTTAATAGCTCTGAATTTGGAAAAGAGAGGGATTGTTTAGAAATCAGCTGGACTTTGAAGCTCTCCCCACGTGGAATAAGCATTTGGGTAACACTCTCAGGCCCATTTGTGGGGTTCTGGGGGGTTGTCCCGTGCAGGGCCAGAAGCTGGACTCAGTCCTGATGGGTCCCTTCCAGCTCAGGATATTCTGTGGTTCTCTGGATACTTTTTCATCTTTCTGATGTCTTCACCCTCCAGAATTCCCCCAACGACCTCCAGATGCTCTCTGATGCCCCTGCCCATCATCTCTTTTGCCTTTTGCCACCTGTTCCACCCACCCAGAACTCATTACCAGAAGTCCTGGCTGTTGTTCAGGTAAGGGAACGACTCGAGCTGTTCGGTTTTGATCCTGACACAGCTGAGTGGCCCTAGGAGAAAGCATTTTGGCGCCTTCATGGTTTTCTGCCTTCCCTGGCAGGTGTGCATGGAGGGAGAGATCTCCCGGCAGTCCATCATGAACAGCCTCTCCAGGGGAAAGAAAGCCTCTGGCGATCTCATTCCCTGGACCATTTCAGAGCAGGTGGGTGATGTGGCTGTGCACTCGCACCCAGGGTGTGAGTTTCATGTGTTTCTTGTTGCCAGAGTGCCCAGCTGTGTCCTTTAAAGTGATTTCTTGTCCCTTGTGCAGTTCCAGGACCCAGATTTCGGGGGCCTCTCCGGCGGGCGCGTCGTTCGCATCGCGGTTCACCCGGATTACCAGGGGGTAAAGTACCTGGGACCCGGCTGTGGTGGTGCCTTGGGAATGGCTCTGCAGGCAGAGCTCAGGAACAGGGCAAACGTTCCAGCTCCTCCACGTTTTGGCATTTTAAGCTCAGGGAACCACACCAGTGCTCCCGTGATTCCTAGGCAGCACTGGAGCATCCCGAGCAGCCGCACGCAGTCCAGATCCAGGGAGGTTTACTGTGGGATTACCAAATGTTTGGCATTTTCTCAGTGCCTGAGTTAAGCCCCAAGAATTATCACGGAGCCCTGAGCTACCAGCTGGGCTCCCACTGTGATTTTGGAGACCCTGGTTCTGTGGTGTCCTTCTCCATGGAGCTGCCCCGTGGCAAGAAGCAGCATTTTTGCCATGACTGAGCAATGTCTGCACTGCTGATTGTTGATGTGTTTTAAGGGGAGAACATTGTTGCCCTGTATTAAAAATCAGAGACCTCTTTTTGCTTACAGTGTGTTCCTTCTCCACAGATGGGCTACGGCAGCAGAGCTCTGGCTCTGCTGCAGATGTACTATGAAGGCAAATTCCCATGTTTGGAAGAAAAAACAGTTCAAAAGCCAAAAGAAATTGCAACTGTGAGCAGTGAGGTGTGGTAATTTCTTTAATTTTCTGTCATGCTAAGCTGCGTGATTTCCCCTGTAAGTCTCCTCTCCATAAGGAGGAAACACTCATATTGGATTTTCATGCAGAAGAAGAGCTTTAATTTGCAGCTTTCTGTGGGGGTTGCTGCTAACCCAGTCCCACTTTTATTTTCCAGACCGTGGGTTTATTAGAAGAGGTTGTGACACCTCGGAAAGATTTGCCTCCCTTGCTGCTGAAGCTGAGTGAGAGACAAGCTGAGAGCCTGGACTATCTCGGGGTGTCTTACGGCCTGACACCCAGATTGCTCAAGTAGGACATGATTCTATTTCCCAGTTACATCTCGCCCTTCCTGAACAGATAACGAGCTGTACTTGGCCCATTTTTCCAGGGTGTAGGAATAAGAACAGCCTGGGGTAGGTAGGGAGAGGTTAAATTCTAAGTCCTGTGACCTGCAGGGACTTGAGGTGCTGCTGACTTCAGAGCTGGTGGCTGTTCCCCTGACTGATGTAAATGCCTTGAAAGTTTGTTCATGTTTTGACAGCACAGTCATAATTTTTCTCTCCCTTGAGCTGCACCCTCAGTCAGGTGGGTGCTGTTGCTGCCTTCTGTCAGTGTTCCTCTGCACTGATTTTCGGGGTGTCTCAGAGCCTTGTGCTTGCTCCTCACCAGCTCTCAGATAAATGGCATTGAGCCACAACTCGCTACCGTGCGGTCAACAGCTCCCTAATCCTCAGCGAGTTTCCTGTTTTTCCCAGGTTTTGGAAGCGTGCTGGATTTGTGCCAGTGTACCTGAGGCAGACCCCAGTGAGTACCACACTGTTCCTGAGTGAAAATCCAGCCCTGGCTGAAATCCCTGGGCGTGTGTTCCAGGAGGGTTCTGTGAGAAGTGGTTTGGGGCAGGAAGGTTTGCTGAGGCTGCTTTTAGGGCTTGGTTTATGTTCATTTTTTGTTCTTTACTCCTTCACTACAGCCCCAAAGTTCTAGGGTTGTGAATGTGGGCCTCCGAGTCGTTTGCTCGTAAAAATTGAGAGCTGTTGAGGGTTATTATCGTGGTTATTGGTACAATAGCTGAGATTCATCAAATTCTAGAAGTTCATAGGTTTTCCATGAGGTGGAGGTGGTCAGCAGCAGGTGATGCACGTGGTGTTGTTGATTTAGAAGGTATTTTCCTTCCTCAGCTGAGCACAGAGTGCAAAAGGTTCATGGGGGTGATGGGAAATAAATCCATCACAGAATCACAGAATGGAATCTTATTTATCAGAATGACCTGACTGGGGAGCATTCCTGCATCATGCTGAAGATGCTGAACGAAGAGGACTCCGAGCAGGAGCCTTGGCTCACTGCCTTCTGGAAAGGTACCTCTGATCCTGCTGGCTCTGAGAGAACCCTCTGGGCTGTTCATTACTCCAGAGGCCCGCCAGGGTCATTGATTTTGTCCTCTTGCCCTGTAGATTTTAGGAGGCGCTTCCTTTCCCTGCTTTCCTACCAGTTCAGCACCTTCTCCCCCTCCTTGGCACTGAACATTCTGCAGAACAAAAACATCAAACAGCAGCCCCAAGCACGTGAGTACCCTGACTGGGACAGCTGTAACTGCGTGGCAGGGCCTGGCTGCAGCCTGGCACCTGCAGTTTGCTGCTCTCTCAAGATGTTCAGCAGGGGAGAGTCCTCTGGGGAGAGCTTGGAATCTGCATCTTGTGGGGTTTTAGTGTCTGCCTTGGTTAGAGGGTTTTCCTGCTGCAGCAAGGGAGAAGACCTCTTTTACAGCAAAACCAGTGTGAGTTGTTGAAGGCTGGGCAGTGTCTCGACTCTCACTGGTTTCAGTCTCTCTGACATGTTTAAGTTGATGAGCTGGGCTGCTCTGGCAGCTGCTGTGTTTCTCATATGGATGCCTGCCTGCCTGGGAAGACTTGGGGATAACCAAGCTGGCAGCGTTACTGCATTCCGAGTTGTGTGGGGAAGGGAGAACCCGTGGGGTGGCAGCCGGCCTTTCTCAAGCACAGGGAAAATATTAAATACCCGAATGAATGTTAAGCACTGAGACCTTGGGCAGCTCTGAAGAACATTCCTGACCTCGCTGCCTTTTTCTCTCGGCCCCACCAGCCATCAGCCGTGCTGAACTGGAGTCGGTTTTCATCCCCTACGACCTGAAGAGGCTGGAGATGTACTCTCGCAACATGGTGGACTATCACCTCATCATGGACATGGTTCCCACCGTGGCCAGGATGTTCTTCCTCCACCAGCTGGGAGACATCTCCCTCTCTGCTGCACAGTCGGTGCGTGCGGGCGGAGCGCAGCGAGGGTTTGGGAAGGCACGGTGGGGAACGTGTGTCTGTCTTTGCTCTGGGGCTGAAATGCCTGTCCTTCCCTCAGGCCCTTTTCCTAGGGATTGGCCTGCAGCATAAATCTCTGGACCAGCTGGAAAAGGAGCTGGAATTGCCCAGCAGTCAATTGATGGGACTGTTCAACAGGATCATCCGCAAAGTGGTGCAGGTGAGAGCAGCAGGACAAGCCTTGGGCACGTGGGACCGTAATTCCAATATTGGCAGAAAATATGGCACTGAGAGAGGTCTGGATCAGAGCTGGGCACCCTTAACACATCCCCAATTACTGACCATAACCCTCTTTGGAAGGTGGGGAAAATCCCAGCAGGAAAATGTGTGGCAATGATTTAAATGCCCATGGCAGGGGGTGTGGAACTGGATGCTCTCTAAGGTCCCTTCCAACCCAAACCACTCCATGGTTCTGTGTAGGGATTTCCCAGATAAGAGTGCTTATCTTACCATTTTCCATGTTGAAATTCCCTGACCAAAGTGCTGGGCAGACAGCTCGTGTTGCCTGAGCCACTGTTCAGTGCACTGGTGGCATCTCAGCTTTTCTTGGAAGAAAATTGAAATTATTTTCCAGTATTACCTAGAGGCAGACTTGAAATCCAGTGAAATAATTGGAAAGTTTTGGATCTGGTTTTCTTTCTCTCTGAGGTTCAGGATAGCAAAGCTCCTGCAGTCCGATGTTTGGGGTCCATCGTAGAGGGGATAAATGATGTTTAATAAACCAAGCCTTACATGTGCTGGGTTGTTTCATTTTCAGCTGTTCAACACGGTCCAGGAGAATGCTGTGGAGGGGATAAATGATGTTTAATAAACCAAGCCTTACATGTGCTGGGTTGTTTCATTTTCAGCTGTTCAACACAGTCCAGGAGAAAGCTGTGGAGGAGCAGATGGCAGCAACCAAGGACGTCGTGATGGAGCCGACGCTGAAATCTTTAAACGACGATTTGGTAATTAAAAACTTTATTCCTGGTTCGTGTGTAAACGCTTCAGGGAGTCCCCCTGAGTGCAGAAACGTTGTCATCTAAATTTTCTTGGATGGAAAGAGTTCCACAGCACGTCTGGCCCTGTGAGGGAGTTAAAACCTGACGGGTTTGCATTGCGGGCACGTGGAGTTGTGCTTTAAGCTGCCCTATGAAGTTTCCACAGGAAATTACAAGTTTGTGTGTACAAATGACGTGAAAATGCAGTCAGGTAAAAGAGAGAAGCTGTTGAGGATCAGCTGGTGTTTGTTTTAGGGGGCTGTATTTGTGGGAAAAGGCGTTTTCCTCCCACTGCAAAGCCGTCGTTGCCCTCAGGGCTTAATGCATCCTTGTGCTGTCCTGTTGCAGGAGGAGGCTGCAAAGGAATTCCAAGAGAAGCACAAGCAAGACGTGATGAAGCTGAAGGAAATGGACCTTACACAGTAAGAATTCGTCTGCCTGGGTCTCAAATCCGGTTTTTCCCTGGGTGGAACGCTGGGTCTTGCTGGGATTTGTGCGCAAGGCCGTAGTTGCAGTAAACCATCAGTAAAGGAGAACTAGTGTGTATTGTCAGCAGTGGGTAAAATGTAAAAAAAAACCCCAAATCAACACAAAAAGAGCAAGCAGCCAGAGCTTTTACTTGAAGTGTCAGCAGATTTCTCTCTTTCTGGACCAACAGGAGTTACAGATGCCACTGATTCTCTCTCTTCTCTCTCCCCTCCCACTTTTTATCTGATGAACACTGTTCACCGTGCTGGTGTCCCAGGAAAGTTGTCTGGCTTGGCTCTAAATTGATCTCTGTTAAATCTGGGAAAAAGGAGTAAAAGCTGCTTTGAATCTGTGGTTGTCACGTCTGAAGAAAGGAGAAGAATGGATGTGATTTGAAGTGACCTGCAAGTCAGCCACATGAGGCAAATAATACAGCCAGGATGTTATAAAATGAATTCCATTTGCAGCACTGGTAGTGCTGCATTCCTTTTTGTCATTTTGGATCGTGTTGCCTTTTTTTTTTTTTTTNCAGCCAGAAATAGATTTTTGTTCTCCTCCATGAGGAGAGAGAGAGAAAAATCTGTTTGGGGCACTTTCCAATGCAGGTTATAGAAAACCTGTGAGGCTTTGTCCAGCACTGGTGAGCTTTGTGTGGACAAAGCCTCGCCTGTTCCAAATCTCCAAGAACTTGAGGTGGAGAGCAGCCACTCCCTTTTGCTCCACAACTGCTTTGCCTTTTTAACTCTGGGTGTCATTTCCAGGCTGCTTGAACACCCAGACAAGGGCCACAGGACCTGAGCTTATTTGAGCAGCAATTATTGTCTTTATTTCTCTTTTCAAAAGCAAGCTGCAGCTCTTCACTTCTCCCCAGACTGATTTAGAAAAACCTTCCCGTGCCAGCTTTGCCAGCCTGGCTTCGTGTGTGTTTCCTGGACCTGATTTGGTTGGGTGCTGGCACAGTGGCTTTGTTTGCAGAGTAGCGTGTGCC
The DNA here is from genome assembly GCA_013398855.1 of Mohoua ochrocephala. Lineage (NCBI taxonomy): Eukaryota > Metazoa > Chordata > Aves > Passeriformes > Acanthizidae > Mohoua > Mohoua ochrocephala. The sequence continues at coordinate 201,707 of VZTA01025642.1, forward strand.
TGACAGTAGAAACACCTTGTTTTTATATTTTTTTTCCAATTTGACTTAACTTTTCCTTGGCCTTTCCCACTTAGGTACATCATCCGGGGTGACGACGAGGAGTGGAACGAGGTGCTGAGCAAAGCAGGACAGAACGCTTCCGTCGTCAGCTTGAAAAGGTTATTAAGGAAGTTGAAATATTCCAGAGGTCTCTCTGCTCTGGTCTTTCCTGCTGGCTTTGTTAAAATGTTTTGCTGCAGAAGGGTGAAGCCTGAGGGTTAAATGAACTCAGTGTCCTGGATAGATCCTCACTTTTCCTGGAGAAACTGGGGTGTGAGCAGCTGTGAGCTCTACTGCCTGATGTTTCTGTGCTGCTCTAAGGATAGTCCTCTCTTCATTAACTTGTTTAAATCTGGCTTTATTTCTGATGATCTGATCCTGATCCCACGCAGAAGCTGGGACTATTCCTCCCTTGGGTCACTCATTCCACCTGGCTGCCCCATTTGCTTTGGGATCTAACACTGGGTGGGAGCCCCTGGAGAAAATGCAAATTCAGTGAACAAGAATTCTTTCAAATGTGAGCTCGAGCCTGGAAAACGTCTGTGTTTCTGCAATTCCTTCCTTTTCATCCATCTTCTTTCTTCTGCCTTGCCCAGCATGGAATCTTCCCATGTTTTTCCTCGGGGATTTATAGCTGAGACTTCCCTGCTCGCTTATTTCCCCTTCCTGGGGTGCCTGACAGCTCAAGTAATTCTGTGGTCTCCATTCCACCCTTTCCTGGTTTTTTCCATGAATGCTGGAAGCTGTGAGTTTCCAGAAGCCTTCCAGGAAGGAGAGAGTCTCATCAGTTGCTTAAAAAGATCAGAGCTTGGAATTTTGTTGCTTTTGCTCGAGTCAGAATCCAGTGCAGGGACAAAACTGTGTGTTTGAAACTACCAGTGGTAATTTCTCTTCTGGGTACTCTAAATTCCAGATGCCCCATTTAGGACAGATAAATTTTGAAAATTTATCACAGTTTATCACTGTTTATCAAAAACAGTTTTGAAAAGCAAAGATGAGAGCTAAAAATCAAGATCTTCTGGGTTAGAGAATCTCAGGACACTATAAAATCTAAGTCAGGCTCTTGTTTGTGCTTCTTCTAGCACCAAGTTTAAATAACCCAAGAAGTTGGGTATTTTCTCCCTCACTCCTATCTTACAACAAAAATTTCCCTGCTGGATGGCAATCCAGTGTATTTTTAACAGCTGTTTTGTTCCTGTTTCCCAGTGAGAAGAAAAGAAAACTAGAAACAGCACGGGGACCCAAGCAACAGAAGAAATTTAAGAAGAGTAAAGATCTAAAGCAGAAGAGGAAGAAATGACTTTGAAGCCAATCGATGAACTTGGATTAGGAAGTGCTGGGTCCGTCCTTAAGAACTCCCGTTCTCCTCTAAATCAAGAGGTTGTTTTGGAGGGAAGAAAAATCCTCAGAGGTGTTTTTCAAGTGTTTGTTTTATGGCAAGAGCGGAGTTCAAGTGTTTGTGTGAGGATTTTTATACGAAGTGTGGCTGCAGGGTGTGAGTGAGGGCCTGGAGGGCACTGGGATGTTGGGAAGGTGCTTGAGCAGCTACAGAGCTCCCGTTCCAAGAGGGCAGTTCAGTGTCTGTAAACCTCCTGCATCCTAATGGTTCTGTGGTTTATTAAAAGAGCTTGGACAGCAAAGGACAGAAATGTGACTCTCCCTTAGTGCTGCAGCACACCTTGGTCTCTGCAGCTGCTGCTTCTGGTGGTCCTTTGGAGCCTGAGGGGGCTTTATGTACCTTGTGTTTGATTGCTGCACACTGACTCTGTCTCCCCGCTGTCCTAGAGCTGCCCCTTGGCTTTGGTGGAGAGTTTTGTGCTCAGGTTGCCAGGAATCAGCACTGTTGTACCAAAACCTGGCTGTGTGATCTTCTCTTTGACCTCAGGGGCCAGCTGAGCAGCCAAGCACTGAACTTCCAGCTCTGCTGGTCCACGGTCCCAGCTTGGCAGTAACTGTGTGCCAGTCTGGAGCTGGGACTCGCTGGGGCTGTGGGTCTGCTGCCTGTCAGGCTCCAGAGGCTGCAAACCCAGGGCAAACCTTGGACAGTCCCAATCCCAATCCTGAGTGCCCTGGTGCATTGCCTTGGCATTCTTCTGGCTTTTTGCTGTGAGGGTTTGGAATAGAGACCCTCCCCTGCAGCTGATGCACAGCTGTGTTGTACTTACCTGCAGATCTCACAGCTCCTTTTCCTGGCAAATCCCTAGGGAACAGTTCCTGATTAGGTGAGGACAGCTTTTCTTCTCTAGGAGGCTGATTGTAGTTAAACACAGGTTCTGGCCAGCACAGCCCATGCCTGCCTGCAGTTTGGGAGCCACTGGGTGTGAGTGGGAGGCAGTGGCACATCCCTGAGCAGGGACAGCCACAGCTGCAGCCCCCAAGAGGGGGCTGGGATCACCCAGCAGCGCTGCCAGGGCTGTGGTGGCCACTGGCTGCCCTGAACTGGCTCCAAAGATCTTGGGAAAGGAGCAGACGTGGAAGGCGAGGAGCGTGAGGCTCCTGAGAGCTGCCCGGGAAGGGCTTGGAGGAAAAGGTGAGTGGGAATTCTGTCTGGTTTTGCTGTTGCAGTTAAAAATAATGTTGTGCACCCTGAGGGGGTCTTATTTATTCCTTAGAGCCTGTTGGAGTGCTGGCCTGGAGTTGGGAAGAGCCAAGGAGCCTGGAGCTGGGAGGTTTTTCCTGTCAGAAATCCATGATGGGGATGTTTTCCCTGGCTGTCCCAAGGGGAAGGAACAGCTTTGCAGTGGCTTTATTCCCTGAAAAACCAGTTCAGGATTGTCCATCTGACTCTGCCCCTGACCTGTGGCTTCCAGGGACCCTCTCCTGGTGTCCTGGATCTTCCCATGCTGCTTTTAAAGAAGGAATTCCAAACACAGTAAGTCAATCAGTCAGTCTGAGCTGTCCCAGTGGTGGGGTGTGAGGGGGAGGAAGGAGGGGTAGGGGGTGGTATGTGAGACATTCCCGACTGGAATTGGGGCTTGCCCTGCACTTCAGACGCCTTTGAGTGGGCATTGAAGGGCTGGTCCCAGTGCTTCAAGCCCTGTGATGGAGGTGAGCAGGGGCCTGGGGGCAAATTACCAAAAAAAACACTAGGGAGAGGGAATGATATGGAATTCCTGGCCTTCCTTTTTTAACAGCAGTTTGTGATTTTGGGGCTCAAGCTTAAGAAACCTGGAGCGTGTGATTGTTCCCAAGTGTCACACTCCCAGCCTAGGATCTGATGGGGATGGTTTTAATGGAACCATGGAATGGGTTGGGTTGGAAGGGTCCTTAAAGCTCATCCCATTCCAACCCCCTGCTCTGCGTGGGGCATGGGCAGCCCGGCTTTGGGCTGTGCCTGAGGCAGGACTCGGAGCTCAGAGACACGGACTCACCCTGGCCACAAGAGCCCAGTTTAGGCACCAAAACACAGCATTTGGGCTTTACCTCCAGCCCCCCTCAAAATGCAGCACTTAAATCTCTCTTGGTGAAGCCCAAGCATTGGCTGACAGACCCTGGGTTCAAGACCCCCAAATGCAGGACTTGGTCTCTGCCTCGAGCCCCTGAAACGCAGAACTTGGTCTCTCTGCGATCCCAAATGCTGTCTGAGGGACCCTGGTCTCAGGACTCCAAAATGCAGGA
>VZTA01025643.1:0-30825 GCA_013398855.1 Mohoua ochrocephala
GAAATGCTGGTTTAGGAGTGCTGGTTTTTCCGGTTTCTTGTACAAATGCGTTTGCGGTTTCTTGTGGGTATCTGAAGCACAGAATAGGTACGAGAACTGAATGAAAGTGAGAATATGCAATTATTTATTATTGTTCTGTTACTTGAGTCTAAAATCGATGATCTGACATTATTGACATTGGTTGTTGACCTCGGTAAGCCTTGACTTTGAATTCAGACTGGTTAACTCAACTCTCTACACTACTAAGTACAGCATTCCACCTTTGCACAGAGCCAAAGGATTTAGCAATCACACAGTTGTTGTGGGCTTTCTGCTCGAAAATCAGAGGGATGCATCTCCCAAACACGTGTAGGGAGGGGGATATGTGCAACGATCACCTGGGAAGTTGAATTGGTAGAATTGTTGGGTCTGTCCTTTAGTTTTCATTGATCGTTTTAGCTTCTCAGTTAACTGTTTTCCATGTAAATGCAGATTAATTTGAGGGAGCTCGAGGAAAAGCTTCAGTGTGACCCAATCTATGTATGACTGGGCAGGAAATGTACCGTGTCTTTGTGTTTGGCGCTAATGAGATCACTCCAAGAATCCTCTGTCAAGTTTGGGTGTTCGTACTTCAAGGAGGATGGTAAAGTCAAAGAGGCTTCAGAGGAGAACTGTAAGAATGAATAAGGGTTGAAAATAGCTCCTGAGGGAGAAATTCCAAGAGCTCAATATGTTAAATATTATCAAAGAGAAAGGAGGGGAGGGACTTGATTGCAACATTTAAGTGTGTGCATTGTGAACAGAAATTCTGTGATGAAGCAGAAAATGATGAGCTATCAAGATCCTGTGGCTAAAATATGAGCCAGACACATTTGCAGTAGAAATAAGAAATGCCTCTTCAGCAGTGAGGGTAATTTATTGCACATTGTGATATTCATCAAAGGAAAATTTTAATTCAAATACGGTATTTTTCCTTTAAGATGTACCTAAGTAAAACTTAATTGAGGGCATGTGTCCGTGTGCTATACAAGTCACAGCAGATGATCAAAGTGTTTTTTCTGTATCTAAATACATGCAGCTACATAAAAAGACAATAATAAAATATGGTTAGCCCAGGAGACTGTTGAAATTAGAACAGATCTGATAGATAACTCAAGACTTTTAAATGCCTAAAATGTCTGGAAACGATGAATCACAGAATAGTTAGGGTTGGAGGGATGTCTGGAAATCATGTAGTCAAACCCCCAAAACAAAGAACTCTAAAACAAGAATTTGTTTTAACTGTATTGAAGATTGAAAGGTTGGGCTGGTGAGTAATTCTTGAGCAATACAAAGATGTCATTACACTCAATTTCTGCATTAGGAGGTCTTGGCCATATTGAATGCTAAATTACCATGCCAGTTGCTAAGATTCCTTACAAGTTTTCATGAAAGTACTGTGGAAATTAAGGTAGTTGAAGTTCAGAATCTGAAAGAAAGATGAAATAAAAAAAAAAAAAATCCTGCTGTCATTGAATAACTTTCATAGAAGAGAACGCTTGGGCTGCTATAGAAAACTGCTGAGTACAACAGAGTGGTAACAGAACATGCTCTGTGTGTGTGGGAATTATTGGAGGGTTTGCAAGGAGGGATTTGTAGATCCTGCAGAGATTTGGGCGAAATCTGTGTTATAATGCATTATCTCCTGCGGTGAAGAGCCAGCAGGAATGTTCTGAGGTTTTTCGTGTGCTCAGTTTTACATGCCTTTAGCAGTCGATGCTTTCAGGTCTCAGGCTTAGCGGAATTGTAGGCAGCTGTGCTGCTTTTGCTGGGGATACAGTTAATTTTCTTCCTAGTAGCTGGAACGGGGCTGTGTTTTGGATTTGTGCTGGAAATGGTGTTGATAATAAAGGGATGTTTTGGTTATCACTAAGTATTGTTTGCACAGAGCCAAGGCCTTTTCTGCTCCTCACCCCACCAGTGAGGGGGCTTGGGGTGCACAAGGAGTTGGAAGGATCAGAATTGGGATAGCTGATCCCAATGACCCAGGGAATATTCCAGACTAAATGGTGCTGTGCTCAGCATAAAGCTGAGGAAGCAGAAGGAAAGGAGGGACTTTTGAAGTTATGGCACTTATTTTCCCAAGTCACTGTTAGGTGTGATGGATCCAGGCTTTCCTGGGGTTGGCTGAACTCCTGCCTGCCTTTGGGAAGTGGTGAACAAATTCCGTGTTTGGTTTTGCTTGTGTGCGCAGCTTTTGTTTCACCTGTTAAACTGGCTTTATCTCAGCCCTCGGGTTTTCTGGCTTTTCTGATCCTCTCCCCCTTCTCACTGTGGAGGAGTGGCTGTGTGGGGCCAGTTTGCTGGATTGAACCCCCTTGTTGGGGGTTAAACCATGACAGCAGCATGAGGAGGAATAAAAGAATGGTACATCAAAATAGCAAACCCTCCCTTTGACACACTTTGACAGGATGAGCAGAAGTCAAGCTGAAGCACGAGTCAAATAAGAGATGCCTGTCTTGTATAAACTCTTCAGCTTTTTGGTGAACATGTCAGGAATCAGCCTTCAATATGATGAGAGATCATCAAAATAAATGGAAAGGACCAAGCTAAGTGCACATCACTGACTGAAACCAGTCTTTTTGCTTAAATCCCTGAGGATGCTGAAGCAATGACCAGGGGATTGATTAGGGAGCGCGGTTTGGTGAACCAAATCATGTGTATGATGAGGACCAGCTGGTTATAAAACTGCTGCAAATTAGAGCAGGAAAAGTCTGCAGCTGGAAGGATTTTTGAGAGTCTGAAGGTGATTGTGCTTCTTGTCTCAAGGGATAATGTGCAAGTATCCAGAAAGTTTCATGATACATGCTGAAGGGAAAGCTGAATATTTGTCATATTGATCAATGTAAGTGCTGGAGATGGCTGAAAAAGTGGGGGTTTTGGGGCTCAGTCCACAAATTCTAAGCCACTTTGATTGCACGCTTCCTTATGAATATTTAATGGCTCAGAAACAGCTGGGTGATGGATGATTCCAAATGCTGCAATTACAGAAAAACCTGCAGCAGTGAGTGTGCAGGATAGAGATGTTTGACCATGCATTGTTTTTCTCCCTACTAATAGCAGAAAGTAATTCATAGGGGAATTCATACTCTCCTTCAGGACTGTGTTTATTTTTTAAGTTATTATTCTTGTCCTAAGTTTTTATATTTAGGCATTTATGTTCTAAGTAGTTCTGTGAAGGTTCTACCTGATATTTCCATTCATGTTAGAGATTGCCTACATTTGTTTCAAGCTTTGTCTTTGCAATGGTGGTAAAAATTTAACTTTTATGAAACATAAGGTTTTTTTTCCTTTCTTTATGTACTGACTTAGGCTGTTACTATATGGGATATAAGGTGTCATGGGCCAAGTTTGTGGTTTAAAAAGATTAACTTTGGTAAAACTGTAATGAGAAGTGTCTGTGTAGAGTGATGGGTGAGAAACTTGAAAAAAACCCTCATTATTTGCAGAAAACCATGTGTATACTGACAATTTCCAAGTAGACTGGGTGTATTTATCTCCCCATTATAGTTCTTATTTTACAGATTAATATGCTAAGTGCTATTCAGAATTATTTGGCCATATGTTCCTGTTTTTATGGAACTTCATTTTGCGGGCTCTTTATATAAATAAAGTTTTCTCTTCGTGATGGAATGTACTAAGAGGAAGAGAAAAGAGTGTTATTTCAAATGCTATACCTTTTGCAAAAGAGCAGATGGTGTTTGTATGTGGGGCTTCGAGGAAGTTTTACTCTTTGAAACTACTGCTTTATTCCATGTTGTCTGAGAGAAATGAGTGGTTTTTAGTTCTTCTGGAGCATCTCAGGTTGTGTCACACCTGGTGTCGGTGTGTTCTAAAGCCAGCAGACACGAGGAGTTACATTGACCCTCTGTCACTTTGTAGAATGGGGATTGTTCCCAAGTGCAGGCGAGAGTTACTTGTTTAAAGTCCATTGTGTGCAGTACTTTGGCAAGACAGGTCCGAGGTGAGACTGAATGATCTCAAGTTGCTGCATCTTTATTCGTGCCTTGTGTTAAGACTCTACTCTTCCCACCTTCAGACCTCCACGAGTCACCGCAGCTTTGGGAAGCTGATGGGGAACAGTCTCCTGGTGACACCAGTCAGCTCCTTCAGCACCTTTGGCCAGCACACCAGCATCACAGTTGGTTCTCTGCAGTCAATTTGACACGCTTCATGGGCACTCAATTTGATACAACATCCCCCGGGAAAAACAATAGGCAGATGATTGATTTTCCTATTTGTCTTTTAATATGAAATTTGAAATCCACTGGTCATGCCAGTCGTGAGAATAAATGAATTTGCTCGTAAAGTCTCAGAGGAACTTTTAGGTGGGTGCTGCAGGCTGCATTGACACATTAAATTATTAAACATAGCTTCTTACAAATGTGTTCCAAGACATTTACATCTATGAATCACAAACATCACGCTGGGTGAGACTAAAGGCAGGGATTTACATTGTTTTGCTGTCCACATTAGTTAATTGTTTTGTGCTGTTCCCTTGGTTAGTTTGTTGGGGGTTTTTATGACAATATTTGGGCATGTTAAAAAGCGTATTTTCCTCGTGGTGATTTGCTTCAAATAACTTTGCTTTAGTGCTGTTTTGGTAGGAACAAATCCGTATCAACTCTGGCACAGAAATAATTTCTTGCGCATGAATATTTGAAGTGTAATTAGAGAGCAGCAAAAAAGACTGAACTGCTGTAGATACACACCTTGTATCTACAACAAACAAAGCATTATGCTGGGGACTTACAGAGTTTTGTAATCTTTGTGTTGATACTGCAGTTGTAGGAACCGCTGCAAAACATCTGCTGCCTGAAGGAACTCCCTCTGAGGAGGAAGCTGGCACCTCGGAGGTCACCTGTGTATAAAAATGGAATGTGCTGTGCCTCTGGCTCCAGCCTCTGTCTGAGGCTGAACTATGGAAGCCTAATAAAATACTGGTGGATTTACTCGTTGAGAGGTCTCTGACAATACCTGTGGAAGAAAACAATGGCTCGATCAGGCTGGTGCTTCCTTTAACTATTAAAGGAGACAGTTGTGCCTTCATCTCCGTTCTGTAGGAGGGGCTGCAGCAGCCCCTGGAGCCATGCGTTAAGGGGGAAAAACAGAGAAGATAGTTACACAATGACAGAAACATGCCTCTGGAATTTTTATTTCAGTAGTTTTATTTCATTACTGCATATTTTTACTGTATCAACAGAGAATAAAGCCTATCCAGTATTATTTATGTAAGTGCTTCCACAAGAGAGGCAGATGCTGGAGTACTCCGAGAAGCCTGGTCTTGTTTTCAGGCCAAAGCGTTGGCCCAGAGCTGATGTGTGAGCATATGCTCAACATGCTCGAGCAGTGGTTATTCAGTCTCTCTCAGTTGCAGACGAGTATGCAGAAGTATCCAGTGTTCTCCCGGGATGGAATGAGAACAAATGCAAAGATATTTTTAAGTCAAATTGAATTCTTGTTTGCCTACCAGCTAATCACATGTATTAGATGCTTGCTGAGTGTCTGCTGTCTGAAAAACAGATACAACATGGGCAAATATGTCTGGCACAAGCCAGATGGTTTGATTTTTGTCTTCACGGAAAGAGTAGGAAAAAAAATACATCTAGTGAGCAAAGAGGCTGTGGAGAATGTGGTGCTTCCAGGGAAAAATAAAAATTACTTCTCTATCCTGATCAATTACTAGACTATGCAGTTTTAATAAAGAGCTTTTCTTGATTGCCAAGTTGTGGCTTCTTTTCACTTGCTTCATCCACCTACTTGTAATGCTTTGAAAATGACTATTTTGGGACGTGTTCTCTTGCTTTCATCCTTAGTCAAAAAAAGGGGTTTTTTTCCTCATGTTTTCTAACAGCTGTTTTTCATAAGTGTGTGTGTGGAGAAATACTCATTTCCCTTGTGGTCTAGCTGGCTTTTCTGCATCGTTAATACTCCACCATAACAAAAAGTGATTCTGCACACACACACTTCATTCTTGGTTCTTTTTGTATGCCAGCAACTAAGTGTGGATTTTGAAGCTGAGTGGGTGATTAACTCTGAAAGTGTAAATTCACTAGCTTTGCATGTGTGTTTTGCATGGGTTTCAGTATCTAACCAGTTCTTAAGAACACTTCAGTTTTTCTAGAGCAAAAAAGTCTGCTCTTCAGGAAAAAAAAACCAAATAGATTTCAAGTATTTTCTTTTTTTTTTTTTTGTATTTAATTAATCTGAATATTCAAAGATCCACCAGTTCAGGACCAGAAATTCCCAGGAGCAAAAAATATTCCTGGACTGTGCGTTCCAACGTAGGGTACTTCTGTGGCACAAGTGTGGAGTTCTGTTTGTTTGGGTTTTCTTGGTAAAGTTATTGTTTTGCTGTTCCTTTTTGATTGTAAAATGGAGCATCCTGCTGTTTTATTCTTTTGTGTAATGTACAGATGGTGCTTGCACATAAGAATTACCAATGCACTTGTGAGTACAGGGAGCTGAAAGACACGATTTCATATGTGTAGCAGTTATATACTGATGTGTGCAGACAATAAAGAGTATATTTAGGTATGTACAGTCTTGATCAGATAAGCTTATGGCCTCTGAGTTTGTAAATAGTTTCCAGAAAGGTTGTAGAGAATATTTGTAGGAATTTTTCCTGAGTGCCTGTCCTAAGAGTGATGTGAGGTGCATTAAAGGAAATGTGCATTTCTTAGGAAATAGCGAGTTTGAAGAATTACGGAATTGTTATTTCAAGTTATGTGCAAGTAACCTGAGACGGTCTCCCTTTTGAAGTAGGTTTTAGTTTTCTCTTACACACTCTGTGATTGAAATGGGCTTGTTTTCTAGCTGCTGATAGATCAGGGCTCGGTGGCGTTGTCTGTGTATGTTGTGTGTCAGAGCACAGGGATTGACAGTCTTTGGAAGGGTGGGGTGAAATTCTCTGGTGGGATGAAATTCTCTGGTGTTGTCCAGCCTTCCTTCCAGTAAAGAGTTGTGTTCCAATACTTGAAAGGAATGGAAAAAGCATTAGTAAATACCAAATTATAGTTGGATTGTTGTAAGTGAAATACTTTGTCTTGGTGCTACTTCCTAATGCAGAATTTTTTGTTCACTGTTTTTTTGTTCATCCAGGCATAGATGAGAGACTTGAAAAAAACTTAATCTTGTGAGAAACAGAAGAGTATGTTTTTGAAAAATAATACTGATGTATAAGGATTACTTTCTGCTCTTTGTTTTTCTTATTTGTTTTTTTTCCTTTATAGAATAAAATATCTTTCTAGATCTATAAGCTCTTTTAAGTGGCAAAGCCTAAGTAATTTTTTCCTTTTTCTAGCAGATACTTTGTGTGATTCAGTTTTGAAGCCAAATTCCTTCTATGTTTAATGGAGACATTTCTTTTTCTTTGTTTTGGTTGAAAGGAGTTAAGTAATGACGCTTTCTAAAAAGATGAGATAGAAGTGTTACCAAAAAAAAAAAAAATAAAAAGAGAGAGGGAAAGATTTTCTTGACCTTTAGTGCATATTATTTTTAAGTACCGGTTCAAAAGTCTGAATATCACTGATGTCCTGAGAAGGCATAAAAGTGTCAGTGTAAGAGATATATCAAAGTAATTTGGTTTTTCAGAATTGAAATAAATGTGATTTAAAGGGAAACTGTCAAGATACTTAGATCTTTAAACTACTTTAGTGGGAATTTGATTTTTATTCTGTTAGAGGCTTGCATTTGCACTGTTGGTTCTAGAATAAATTAACTAAAAGCTGTAGAAAAACTTCAAAGATTATTACTACAGTGCTCTGTAGGGAATATTAATCCATTTATTGTTTATCTCTTGCCTTGGAGGAATTCCATCTAGAAACTTTTATTCAATTACCTGGTGCAATGTGAAGTATTCTTACCTGCTGCATGAATGTGCCTCTGTTTAAATGATTGACTGCTGATTGACACAAAGTTATACTGGTTTGTGAGGAAAAGGGGAAAAAGAACAGCATTTTCTTTGAAACTATATCGAGGAAATTGCCTTGCAGTGGTATGAGATGTGCCTCACAAACTGCCTTAAAATGCACACTGACCCTTTTTCTGATACGGAGTGGGAACTTGGGTGGGTATTTCTCAAATAAAAAGCAATCTGGAAATGGATTAAACCTGAATAATTATTCACTGATGGAAATCTAGATATAGGAGTCTCCTGGGGACATTCTGTATGCACCCAGAAGTTCCTGAATGTACAGAAGCTAATATAAATATTACCACAGCCTTTCCTGGTAATCTTTTCTCAATCTGGGCTTTTCTTAAAACTTAGTTTCTGATAGTTTGTAGGCACTGACTGTAATGTGCAGGACATTGTGTGTGATTTCAGTTTCAGAACATTTTTTTTTTACCCTTGGCGTACTAATCAGATTCTGCAGAGCTCTGTGCTATATTTTGTTAGTTATTGCAGCAGGTTAAAAATTGAAAGGAAGGGCCAATGAAAAATAATTTAATCAGGAGTACTTTGTGCAGACTCAGTACTGAGTGTGGTTTATCAGGGCTTCATGGTAAGAACACCAGTATGAACTAAAGAGGGATTCAGTGTTTATCTAAGATTCTGTTAAGATGAGAGATTTCTAGATCTTTTCCAGGGGACATTTTTGAAGAGTCTTAGCATTTTTGTAGTACTTGTGTATTTTATATTCTTACTGTGCTGTGTCAGGTGGACTGGACAGCAGGTTAGACTTGAACAAAATAAATATCCACAGCCTAAAATATGTAAGATTTTGTAATCGATGTAATGAAGTTACATGATTTGTTGGAAAAACTGTGGGTTTGTTTTTTTTTCCCCTAAGATTGCCCTTCCTTTAAGGAATTCTAGATTAGTGTTGGATTTTTTTTAAAAAAAATTTTTTTTTTTTCTTACCCTGCTACTAAAATAAATTCCTTAATTTGAAAAATTTTAAATTGTTTTCATCAATAGCTTAGTGTCTTTCTAGGCAATATTTATTCCTCCTCCCCAGCAACTAACCTTTGTTTCTTTTATTTAGTCTTCTTCTGACCTTGTTTTAAGCCCCATTTTCCAGGGTGGGGATGTGTGGGTGCATTAGGTAAAACAGAAGACTTTACCTGGAGCAGGTACTGATCCATAATGAACCTGAGGTATCTGAGGTGCTTGGCTTTTGCAGTGACTGCTTTAATCAAGCTAATTTGGGGACAATGAAACTTAGATCTCTGGATTTACAGGATGACCACCCAGTGCTTAAGTCAGAGCTCTTGCTCAGCCAAGCATTGATATTTGCGATTATATGCTTTCTTCTGCTAATTCAACAAATTAATGAAGAATGTTTGCTGAAATCTCACAGACTTCACTTCTTTGTGAGGAGATAATTGCTTTTTTTCCATGAATAAAGATCTGCAGTCACTGGCAGACTCAGGTGACTGTAAATGCTACACAAATGGCTGAAACAAAATATGGAATAGTCAGGCTTGTCCATTTATTGCTCTGAGTGCTTTAACAGCCTGCGCTGACTTTTGCTGGTTGAAGGTCAAGAGCTGATGGGAACAGCCCCAATTCTCACATGTCCAGGGCCCCTTCCACGTATTCCTTCTGCATTTAGGGTGACCTGAGTGCTGTATTTGGATTCTTATGGTGAGTCTGCCATACCGATGTGATAGCACAAAACTCGTGTTGTCCTGCATCTGCAGACATCAAAGAAGTCTTTTTATTTAATAGTGAAAGATGCTCTGAGGAGGAGAAAGTGGGGTCCTTGTTGTCTTGTTACACAGTTAGAATATCAAATGTAGAATAGATTGTTGTACAATAATGAGTACCTAAGAAAAGTCTGAGTTATTGAAACATGTTGCCATAGGGAAAAGCAGGAGTGGGATATGGTTAAAAAAAAAAAATCCAGCAAAGGAAGCTGGAACACATTTATATTGCATTCTTTGCTTCCAGAGTAGCTTTCTGTATTGGATTCCTTATGTATAAGTAACAAAGATTCATGAATAGTTTATTTGAATTTGATTTTTCCTGATCTATGCATGAGTTTATTAGCTTTAGGCAGGTGCATAAAGATTCAGGGCTTTTTTTCCCTAAAATTCAACTCCTAGTACTACATCAAATTTTGTTTCCTTTTAACAAGCAGAGACCTTAGCAGAGATTGCTAGAGAGCTGTAGCTGCTCACATCTGTAATTCATGTCTGTTCCCATCCGGATGTGGCAGTTGTTGGACTTCAGTGGACCTGAGGTCAGACTTGATGCAAATTTTGGTAATTTTAAGAGAATTAATTTGGTGGAAAGAAAGCCATGGGAAGACTTGAGCGTTCTGCGCTGTTGTGTTGAGCAATGCAGCCTTGACTAATACAACTCAGTCCTCTTTTGTTTTGTGTTGTCCCTCCATCATATGATATGCTTTGACTGGCACGAGTGGTCACTAACACAGCTAAATTGGTGTTAATCAGCTTATGGAACAAGTCCAATTTGAGAGGTGAATGAAAAAATGTAAAACCCAAGCCCCAAATAACCCTGCTTAAAAAGCAGCTTATAATAACATGTTTATATATTAATGAAGTATGGATTCTGCAATCTAGTTCCGTGTTAATTGAGAAAAAATGTTTTATTAGGATCAGAATTTTATCTGAGTGGAAGTTACACAGTTCTGCAAACTCTATATGGTCAAAGTAGCACTGCATCTCCATGAAGTGAAGCAGGATCGATGCTGTGCAGCCGTATTCCGTACCTGCTGCAGCTTCCCAGGAGGCTGCTGGATGCCCTGAGGATGGAGTTCCCTGTGCTCTCTGCTGATTTCGTGGTGTTGCTGGATGTGTTAACGGAGCAGCAGATGTTAAAAGCGACTTTCCATGGGTTGTAAGCCAGGAAACACAAAACTGGGAGCTCTGTCAAAGCTGGGAATAGGCTCTTGGGGAGCTCCTGAACATTATCTGTTGTTCTCTGGACTGTGTGGCTGCTGGAAATGTAGTCATGAACTGAAGGGTAGTTGTCTCACTTGAAGAGTGGAAGTTTTTGATTTGTTATTTGGGGTTTGTTTAGTTGTTGTTAATTTTTACTTAAATGTTTTCTGTTCCCAAGGAAAATGTCTAGAATATGAATATCTAAACACAAGCAGGAATGAACTTTGGTTTTGAAGACTTGGTCACTGTTAAAATACAGCCACTGTTCCCCTGAATGGCCTTGGCCAAGGCTGCTTTTCTTTCCTGTGCTTTTACTTCCCTGCCTATGACTGATGTTATGCTGTCTTTCTAATGATGTTTCAGAAAATAAAATAAAAAGCAGTGAATTTGATCTGTGTTATAGTTTTGTACAGTCACATGACTTTAGAAACCTTACTATGTCACTCTATTTATCAGCTAAAATTTTAATCTCTTTGAATGAATGATGAAGCTTATTTTCAATGGCAGTCTAGCCATGTATTTCATTCTTGATACAGTTGCTAGGATAATAAATACTTGAAAATACAGTTAAAAAAGACAAAGGCAAGCTAAATAAATGTGAGCTTGTTTCTCCGTGCACTCAGGTCGCTGGTGGCACAGGCCAGTGCTTCTTTGTACTGAACATGCATGGCTTGAGTAGGAAGGCTAAGAATGGATAATTAGGAAGGCAATGGCATGTTTTGTCAGACTGTTTTAATACCCTTTGGGCTGTATCCAGTAGTAAAAACCCCACAGTGTCTCCAGTTTCGTGTGAACTGTGGTTTGTAATGGATGATGCTGCCTTGTGTGGTGACTGATGCTTCTGGTGTACAGCCTTTAATGTGTTCTTCAACTTCCCCTCGCAGTTTCCTTCTTGCAAAAGCTCTAACTAGGAGAGTAGTTATAGAAACATCTTTTCTGATAATGAGGAAAGAACTGCAACTATTCACAGCATGTCATGGGCAATTCCTGGATCAGAGTTGCTGGGGGGACAGGTATTTTTAGTCAGAGAATTGTCACAAAATGGATCTTCTGGCAGGAGGATGCTTTTGGTTCACCACCACAGGCAGAACAATTTAATTGAAAGCACATTTTTGGATCTGTTTATGTTCAGTCAGATATTTGTATTCTGGACATTTTCCTCATAAATAGAGGATATTTGGAATGAAAAAAAACCCACCAAAACCAACCCACAAACACTTAAGAAATAGGAAGTGTTGTTCCAGGATGATCACTGGGAGGAGCTGTTTATTGCGGTTTTTATGCATTAAATCAGTGGCAAGGAAATGATGAGAGAGTGGGAAGGTGATGTGGAGGCAAAGAAACTTTGTCATGAGTGGGGAATACTCTCCTTTAGTAGAAAGGGAGATTTTCATCTCATTAAAAAAAAAATGAAAGGAAGGAAGGAGTGGGAGTGGTGACCTCAAGGGAAAATACTAATTCACTAAGATTTTAAACTTCTATCATAAATTACCTATTAAAACGGTGGTGCAGTTGGGCCACATCATTCCTGATGGGAATGCACTGAGCAGGCAGCAGTTGTCCAGGTGTCCATTAATGCACTGGAGAGCCCATGAGCTCCAAATGAGACAAGAACTGTTCTACCATTGGAATACTGAGCTGATCTCTGTCAGTAATCCTGTTACAGAGGTAACCCACCTCACAGAGACAATTTGTGTTTGAATCCTGATAGGATAGAGTGAAAGGGGAAAAATCTTTGTAAAAATTCTCCACCACTATCTCCATAATCTCTACTTGAGTGAGTGTCAGCCAAGTGAGAAAATGAAAAATTATAACCTGCCAAGCATCACTGGCAGACTGAAATGAAAAA
Organism: Mohoua ochrocephala; assembly: GCA_013398855.1. NCBI lineage: Eukaryota > Metazoa > Chordata > Aves > Passeriformes > Acanthizidae > Mohoua > Mohoua ochrocephala. Next base: position 12,719 of record VZTA01025643.1, read on the forward strand.
ATTGCAAGTTAATAACAGTGATGCCTCCAAAAAATTTGCTGGCCAATTTAACATTGCTTTATCCAAGGTCACATCTTGCAACTGATTATTTTTAGTAATTTGCAGATGAGGATTTTCTACTTATGGGAAGTGAAGATCAGGGAAACACCAGGTACAGTTTTCAAACTCAAGGTTATCAATCTCTGCATATCAAAAGTAAGTCATGTTCCCTGCTTGTTTGCTTAAGACTAGGCACAGAAAGTTTTTCCACTGTAGTGAAATGGGGCATTTTTGCTCTATTCTCTGACAGTGATGAAGTCAGTGTGACATGAAAACTCACGGTGGAGTGAAACTGGTGAAGGGATTGAAAATAGGAAAAACTAGAACTTGCCTTGAGTTTGTTCTGGAGCACTCTTGCTAATGTTCACGTGATAATTTTTACATAATAGCATTAAAAGAGATTATGTTGCCCATTTTTGAGGTTTAAGGATTGTGAACCTGGTGCAAGCAAGTACACAAGACTTAATGGAAGCTGTGTCCTGTGAAATAACCGAGGCACGTTACCGGAACCCAAGGTGTGAAAACCATGAGTGAACTGTAGCAGCACTTCATTTCCTCCAGTACAATCTGCACAATCATCTTAATATTACAGGGTAAACCTTGCTACAACATTTGCAGAGCATTGGCACACTGTCACTTATTTAAAATAGACCATTCTTCAACAACTGGAATGTATCGTTGTGTGTGGAAACTCCTGCCCTAGGCTTACAATGCGAGGGGAAACCTGTGCTGTTGTTTTCATGTGGTTCTGTGGTCCTTTTAGTGAAGGATATGCAACATCCTGATATGCTGGGTGTACACAGCGGTTCTAGGGAGCTTTTGTGGTCTGGTGGTTCAGGAATCTTGTCTGGGGGTAATTGTTTTTCAGCCGCTCGGTGGTTGCTGTGCAGAAAAGACTGCAATGCTTTTGGCCGGCATGGGAAGTGAAGGGCATTTCTTGTTGGGGGATTGGTGGAGCACTTTGTAACTGTTTTTAACCTGGAAGGTCTTACCCGTCATCAAAATAATAAAATTACTTGAGCAGCTCCACTCAAGGACTCCCCAAAAGCATTTGGTTTTGTTCCTGTCTGTGTGAGCTGTGTAAGCTGGAGCTGTTCCATGTTGAGAGAGGATTAACGTGCAAAAGGTGCCACCGGTGTTTGTTAAGGATCACCTTGGTCAGAAGCCTGGGTGAAGTCTCAGCTTTCAGAACCAGGTTTGCTGGGCATACGCTCAGCAGGAGCGGGAGCTGAATTCCCAGCTGCATTTCCCAGCTCTCCGTGGAAGTTCCCTATTAGATCATTCATGTCCTGCCAGCCTTCGGAGATCTGACAAGATCGCAGCTTGAACTGTTTAATTTTTCTCGCTGTCATGCAATGCATCACAGTGAGTTAGCTCAATAGCCCTAATCTAATGCTTGCTGCAATGAAGCTGGGAATGTATCAATCAATACTTATTTCGGTAAGCAAAGCAAAATGAAATATTCTTTTGACAACTTCTGTCCATTTCATTATCTCCTTTTTAATCACAAAACTATCTCATAAAGTTTTCATACTTCCCTAAACTTTGTAGCCTGTCTGCTTTCATATACATCAGGCTGATGCCAGCAGCTCTCTCCTCTCTCAAACGAGGTTCCATTCATGCATTAGGGTAATCTGTTGCATTATTGCAGCAGAAGGAAGCCAATTCTTTCCTGATGTGTCCAGGCACCTCTGGCAGGCAGACCTCTGGACTTGAGAGCAAAAATTTCAGGCGTAGAAGACTTCGAACTTGATGTTTATTGCCTTCTTTTTTTATCTTCTTCAAAAGTAGTCTTACTTAATGATTTTTGTAATGCATGCAAAATTGAGCAGCTTTAGTATTGCTGTTACCTAGCATCACTCAGTCTTACCAGACTCTGACAGGGTGTGCTCTGTCCCAGGCCAGACAGAGCTGCAGTTCCTGGATTATGTTCATGTTCAAAGTGGAATTTCCTCCCTGAACTCTGTGATATTTTCCCCACTTATATTCAGGCTACTTTCTGTTTCTGCACAGAAGTGTCTGTGTAATCTCTCTAAGTATACACGCCCTTTTCACCATTTTTAGAGCAGTATAGCAGAAATTAAATTCCTCCCTTTTTTCTGTAAAACACTCAATTTTTTAGAGTAATAGTTTTCTTTTAATGCTGCAGACATTAAGAGATAAACATCTATAGGTGAGGCGAAGAAACAAAGCATGAAGACAGATACCTGTACACATCTGGGCATGAGTTTCTCTTCACGCCTTCTGGGACAGAACTGGATGAGTTGTCCCTTTATTTACAGCAGCAGTGTTGGTTTAGATGCCGTGTTCTGCATCTGCTCCACGGGAATGAAATGTCAGGGCACAACTTTGTGCTTAGTTACATACAACCAGCTCTGTGGATGCGTGGCCCTCTGGATGGAGGAGAGAGCATCCAAAACTTGTGACATGCAGTTGTAAAATTGCAGCTCTTTTCCAGCTAAGAGGAGTGCAGCAAGCTGTTCTCAAAATCAGGCCATTTTCCCTTGCTTTTGTGAAAAGCTGGAGCTTGACTCTCATTTTTTGCTTTTCAGGAAGCTTAATGCTTTCGGGCTGTCTCCAGCCAAATGCTGATAATAGGCTCTATAAGGGAACTTCTGTGCAGTGATTCTTTTAGCAATGAAATTGCATGTAGCAAACGTGGAACTGACCAAGGGAAAGGTAAGGTTAAAGCAAGCATTTAGACTTTTCCTTTTTAAAGAGCTAGTCAGAGTAGATTAAGGCCACTTGAACACACATTAACTATTTAAAATAGAATGACAAAGCTGCCCTTTTTTCCTGCAAAAATCCTCTAGAATATTGTGCATCTAATGACGAACACTTCTTTTAAAGTCTTTTTCCTGTGGCAGGTATTTACGTATGAGGCTGGATTTGTAGTTGTGCAAGAAATCAAAATCCTTCATTTTAATTGACCTTCCTGACCTTAAAAGAAATGTAAGTACTTGCAGAGCCTTGCATTTTGTTTTCTTCTGAAAACATTTTAAGGTAATGCACCTGGTTTTCGTACTTTGAGAAGTATTTTTCCGGTAGGCCTGTTTCTTTCAGAGGCAGATAGTGAAATGATGGCAGAGATTTAAAATAGATACCCCCTTTGAAGCTTGTGTGCTGATTATTGAGGTGTGTGGAAAAGAGTTCTCTGACCCATTACAAAATAATTCTTTTGCCAACACAAAGCATAATGCATTCTGATGACACTCATAATTGCAGTACTTCCAGAGTAATTACCCTGGTAGTTCATTTTCATATTGTTTGAATTCATATTTGCATGTTATATTTAATTGAAAACTGCATGCTTTGATCTGTGCACGTGTGGAGATACTCATTGGGCTTAACTTGACAGCAAATGTGTATTTACTTTGCAGGTAAGCAAACATTTGGGTGTCTTACAGGCAAATGCATTTTTATCTCACTTGTATGTGATACTGCATCCCTGTACAGCTGCATTTTTCCAAGTTACAGCCAGCCCAAGTAGTGGTGGGTACTGGCCTAGGTGTTTATCCAACATATCAGGTTCCAGAGTTTTGAATTGTGCCAGAAACCAGTTTGTGGTCAGACTTTGGCCTCTGTCCTCAGATTCATTTACTGACATTGCTTCTCTTTACTGACATGATACGTGTTTGTACCAGCTGAGGTTCTTCCAGAGAAAAAGGAAATGCATCTCTGAACTTGAAGAACTTTAGTTTTTGCCACTCCTCACTCTGAGCTATGATGGAACTCGCCCTTTCTTTTGGCAAAGAGATGGTTGAACTTTTCATAGGTTACTGAAAGCACCTGGTTAACGAAGCGCTAAAGCCTAAGGTAGGAAGGACATCTCTGTACAGGATGAAGAGTAAAGAGAATGTGGTAGTGCTTTGACACAGAATAAGGAGGCAGATTTGTGAGTAGAAGTAAATAAATAATCCAACAAAAAAGTTCAAACAGTGATGTCTGTGTGGGTGTGATTTGCGTGTATTAAAGTCAGGCTTGTAAGTCAAAACTAAAATAAACACAGCTTGCCCTGTAATGGACTCGAGCATTCTAGAAAAGTCTTTTTAATAGAGTTTATATTGTATTTTGAGGTTAAATTACCCCAATAAAAATAATTCCTCTGTGTGCTTTCTGGATATGAAGTTTAATCAGACTGTCTTGGAAAGAAGCCTGGGACTAATAAGAGCATTTTCTTGATGTGATGTCTGCACATTTTCACGCGAGGAGTAAAGGTCATTCTCCTGTTGGATAGGAAAGAGCTTCCTAAAGCATGTTGGCAACACTAGATTTTTCTGCATTTGCTTTACAGTGGTGATGTCATCAAGGTTAAATTGAAATTCACAGCTAAAAATAGTATCTAGAGTGTAAAACAATTGCTAAATTAGCAGCTATTCACATTCAGTGATTGTAAGTCAAAATTGGGCTGGGTGTGGAAGAATTCTTAGTGTGTGGATCAGTGTTATCATCAGAACGTAAGTTTTCCCCCATTTTTTAAAATCTTCTGAAAGCATTCTGCTTTACAGCTATTAAAATGGCATAAAGGAGCGAAGGTTTTCTTGTATGAGCAGATCTGGAGGGAAACTGCAGCTTGTGCTTCATGTGGTCACCGGATGGGAGCTCATTTTGGTTATTGCCAAGCTGGGTGGCAGTCATTGGGCAGGTAGAACACTGAACTAGCCGGTCATCCAAACCTGTTAATGCCCATCTCTTTAGGGTGTAAATATTTTAAAGGCAGTGTTTCTTACAGCAGTGCATTCTGGGGGCTTTTTGTGTGTTCAGGATAAAATTGCATGTGACCTTGGTTTAGTTACAGTACAAGAACAAATTCCATTGAATAAAAACAGGTCTGAAAAGTTAAACAAAAAAATCCTTTTTGTACAGATTAAGCCTGGTGCCTTTCTCCTCCCTTTTAAACATTTAAACACACTCTTTACATGATGCTTAAGCTTTTAAGTCAAAGTTATGAGGTGCTTTAGCCAGGCTTGAGCCTGAGAACAAGACCCAAACCAGGACAATAACAAAATGACACAAAGATTGACTCCACCGTGCTTGCTGGATGAAGTGAAAACTGCTGAAATATAAATCCTATATCCTGGGATTTCACTGCCTGCTGGAACTAATCTCATTAACTTAAAACCACCTGAGGCTTAAGAGACATATACACTGCTGTGAGAAATTATATTTATCTCATCCTAGGGGGAAATCCTTTCCCTCCCCCAGCTTACCTTACTTTTGACTTTGTCATTCTTGAATTACCAGGTCATTTCTCCCCCACGGGAAAGTCGTCATAGCTCACAGCTATGCAATTACTGTATCTGAAGTTCACTGCTCTATGAATGCTGAGATCACTGTTCGAGGGTTTTCTTCTTAAATAATTTCCTAGAGAAAACAAAGACTGGAAAAATAATAGGTTAGCAGTTTACTTAAATAAAGTTCCTCCAGAGCTACAGGAAAAGATTCCAGAACTAAAAACACAGCATAAGGCAAACAGCTTACTGAAAGCATTAAGGTGTTTATTGCTTTTGTAAACCAAACACTGGGTTTTCTTTAACCATTAAAGTTTAAGAGATTGGTGGCCTCTGATAAGTGGTAATTGGATGCAGAAATTTCCAATGCAAGGTTGCAGTTTGAAATCCCATGAGTGTCGCCAGGGAGAGCTCTCTAGTTGAGTGGTTGATTGCTGCGCTCCCATTTGAATTGAGACTAGATCCCAAATCTGCATTCAGTATTAAATCCAGCCAGTAGAAATATTTTGTTTGACGTGGGAGGATTTTGGATAAGGCTTTTACTGATTATCTTGTTGGACTTTGCAGCAAGGCAAAATGACCTTGTTCAAGTGTCTTTCAATGTGTGTCTACTTCTGAAAAAAAATGAATAAATCAATTTTGAGTTATCCATTAAACTGCTCAAATATAAAAGGATATTAAGGAAAAAGAAAAGTAATGTTAAAACAGAGTGAGCTCTGAAAACTAAATCCTGAAGGCCTGATCTCTGAGATGGAATGCAGAAAGCCTTATGGAGTGGAAGATTTTTGTGGTGAGCCTGGCCCTTGGGGTGCTGCCCCAGAAGGGAGCCCGGTGTGTGTTTGTGTTGTGGAGGTGGAAGTCACTTGCGGTGAAATAGAGGTGCCAGCTTCTGTGACGAAGAGAAATGACCACTGAGCCAAAGTACACGTCATTCCTGTAAAACCCAGCTCAAAAGGTGATTTGTGGGTTTGAATGATGGGTCTGTCAAAGTTCACTCTTTACAGGGGTTTATTGCCACTGAGTCACCGTTTCACTGACCAGCCACTGAAATTGTTCTGTGTTGACAACGTGTGTATAGAGGCAACAATAGATGCAGTTGCAATTGCAGACCAATTACAGTAATTAAAAATGATAATGTAAGCCTCTGCTTCTCTTTCATCTGCATGAGATGAAAGTGATCTGGTCTGTTGATGGGAATGCCCCATTAATCCTCCATTAATGCCCCTTATTTAAGGCCGACTATGAAGTGTGTATGAGCAAACAGTGAAGTGCATTAATGTCTCTGGATTAGAAGTCCATGTAATTATGGTGCTAAATGTGTGTTGTTGTGATCTTGTCTAGACGGAAGTGAATTTGGTCAAGTGTTTTTGTTTAATTTTGTCGAGTAATGAATAAATCAGTGAAGTTACAAATGGCTGTTGCTACTATGTTGTTAAGAATAGAGTCTGCAGTGGTGAATGGTTGCTGAACTTTAGTGTACATTCCCTTTTCAGTCCTGCCTAAATGAGTACAGCATATTCCAGTTTATTTAGTGATGGACAGGCTGTTAGTTCTTAAAATAGCTAAGGAGTAGGAACCTGACACCTTGAATGATTTATGTGTTTTCTTTGTAAGCTTGTTTCTGTTTTGTAACCTTTAAAATGTGGGTTTTATGAGTGATATCATTAAAATTTATACTCCCTCTAGTATGTGATGTTAGTCATTATTGCTCTGCTGGGCCTCCAGATCACCTGTCTGAATTATAAAGCAACCTTCCTTGGAGCTAAATAGTAATGTTTTTTCCAAATGCGTGCTGACTTCATTATTTTTCATTGGTGCCCCGTTAGCGGAGCAGCGGCCAGAATCTGGCCTTTTCTGCTTTCCATCCAAGTGGGAAAGGTTGCTAGGAGTAATTGTGTATTTCTAGGAATGAAATATGAGGGGTCATTTAACTTAGGAGATTTGATATCAATCAGAAGAAACTTCCAGAGAATTTGTTTTGAAGTGTAGTCTATTTTTTCTTCTTTGTTAACTGAGATTGATATGCTCGGGAGGTGATTTAATGTTGTGCTGGGCTTTGTTACGCTAATTTAAAAGAGTTTCAGGGAAGAGCGAGTCTCAGAGACAAAAATGCTGATACTGAAAGTGAATCACAGTCCTTGATTCCATCAATTTGCACTCTGAAAGATCTTATACACCAGGAGGGATTTTGTAAGAGGCTTCAGAGTTGTGCCTTTAGTCTGCATCCTCAGTGTGAAGGTGCCGAAAAGCTTTCTTCTGGAAACAAAAAGTTTTGGGTGTTTTTTTTAACTAGTTAATCCAATGAAAAATGGAAGTTTTGCTGGGCCATGGACTACTCCCCTGGTTCTCTGAAGGCTGTCAGGCAAACTGCTCTGTAACTCATGAAGATCACCCATCTCTCTCTTCTTTCAAGAAATGAAGGATTTATTCAATGTTTATGTTGTATATTGGTTAGCAGATTGTGGTGTAGGTGTTATATATATATATAGATTCATTGCAAACTTCCCAAACATGACTTTACTAGCCAGCTTTCGTCCAGAGGTGAGATGGAATTGTTTCCTGACCAGTACAACTGCAGATGTTTTAGTTTTTTCAAATCAAGCCTGTTTGCCTAGAATCAGATCATTGAGTCAACCATTAACCCAGCACTTCCCAGTCCTCCACCAGCCCACGTCCCCCAGTGCCACATCTTGTAAAGACCTCTGGGCATGGGAATTCAGCCACTTCCCTGGGCACCTGTGCCAGGGTGTGACACAGCTTTCAGTGAAGAAATGTGTCCTAAGAGCCAGTCTAAAACTTGCCCTGGCACAACTTGTGGCAGTGTCCTCTTGTCCTTTTGCTTGTTCCTGGGCACACCAACCCCACTTGGCCCTAGCTTCCTTTCAGGTGGTTGTAGAGAGTGATGAGGTTCCTTTTCTCCAGGCTGAACACCCTCAACTCCCTCAGCTGCTCTTCAGAGGACTTGTTCTCTTGTGCCTTCACCAGCTTCATCTTTCAGAAGGTGCTAGAGCACGCAAAAGAGCTGGGATTCAGGCTTCTTGTAGCAATGCAACTACGAGAGGTGGTTTTTGTGTGTGTGTTCGTGTTTTTCTTACAAAACCTTACCAATGTAATACAAATGATTTACTGATGTTAACAGAGGATGAAATACTAATTTCAGTGCAGCCTGAGGCTACCATGATATATTCAGTGCTGTCATCTAGTTTCATTGAAAGATATGTGATATAGCACTAGAAAACAAGTTTGAGCAACAAAAAATGTGTTATTGTTGGAAAACATAAGAATGGAATATGTCAGATAAGAGTTATGTCAGCCTAAGTGCACTCAAGCACTGCATCCTCAAGCCAGTGGCCTCTTCCTGAAATACTTGGTATCGTGTTCCCTGTTGTTACAGTTATTAAAATTCCTCCTCTGCTTCTGTTCCCAGAATGATTATTCTCTCAATATTTGCAAGGCAAGTTCCCTGTCATGTTACAGATTTTCCTATTTATTTTTGTAATAAAAGAGAATGTGAGCATCAGAGGTTTCTGCAGTGAACGCTTCCAGCAGCACAATTCCTAGAGCTGGAAGGAAAGCTCTGTGTGTTTGCACTCCTAATGTCAACTAAGGTCTGTTTCAAGATTCTTGTCCTCTCACTACACGCACTGCAACTAGACTTTGATTAAAAGTAATGCTATCAGGTTGAAGTTTAATTTGCTCTATGCTACTTATACGTATTTTAAATTGTGAGCGGACTCCGTACATAAATGTCAGTGAGATGGTGAAGGAGGTGAAAAGAAGAGCTGTGACGGTGATTAGAGGAGGCTGAGTTGAGTTTTTCATAGGGTTAATGCTTTCCAAATTGGAGGATATAAGATTGAAAGTGAAGGGCACACTCCTTGTTGAGGGAAAGTGGTGGAGTGATCCTAATGCAGAATCTCATTAAAGCAACTGTCAGGATTCCTCTATTTTACCATCACCTCCCCTATTCTATAAGAGTCAGCTGTCGTTTGGAGTGAGCATACTGCCAAGGAGGCATTTACAAATAAATGAAAAATGTCACAATTGATTTTGCTCCTTTCAGAGGACTCCATGTCAGCTTTGTCACAAACCCTTTGTTATTTTCTCTTTCAGATCTGGACTTTGGAAATAACTTTGGTTCTTGGATTCCTTCTGTTGACCCGGGGTAAGCTCCCTGGATTATGACTTTTTATTAACATTCGCGCAACAGTTAAATAACATTGACTTTTCAGTGCCTATGAAGGATGAAATGCTGGAAGTTCTTACCAATTACTTTATGAGCGTATATGGAAGCTGCATAATACAATCCACGCTTGAGAATACCACTAAAAACCAGATTTATTTTGTAGTTTCTCCTATAAAAGTATTTGTACATTATGGTAATTACTTTGCAAAATGCGTGCCGTGGTAGTAGCCACATAAAATATGAATAGCTATGTGGTTTTATTTGTTTCTAAAAAATATGTGCTTCTAAGTTGATAGAGTTCTTTTCTTCCATATTTATAATTTCTCACTCTCTCTCACTGTATGTTAAATGGTTATAGTGCATTTTGCTGCTTGTAAGCAGATCAAAAGGTAAGTTGTTTTTCTTATGTATTTGCTGGCTGTGTAAGTGAACTTAATGTGCAATATCAGTCTACCCCTTTTAATGCAAAAAGTGCTGCCATAAGGTTGGATATCCGTTGAAATGTCATTATAAGAAATAGTTGAGATGGTTTAGATATGAAGTATCTAAACTGCAATCACATCTAACAAAACTGGCTTCGTTATTTTTTTCCTTGAGCTTCAGTTTTTGAGATTGCAATCAAAAATACAGTGTTTTACTAAAACCACGGGGAAAGAAACTTCATTAACATCCAGAGAAATACCTGTGATCCTTTAAATAAGAGTTGAAGATTTTGAAGACAGACCCAGTGCTACATTTAAGAGTAATTTTTGTCCTTGCCGCATTTTCTGTCATGTCCAGGAAGTGTAACCTGAAAATAGTAATAGGACAAGAGATTACCACTTTCCACTAACTTCAACAAATACACTCACACCGTATAGAAAGAATTGGTTTGTGATGGGTTTGTATTTCTGAAGGGATTCTTCAACAACGATTCACACGTGTTTTGCAATCTGGCAAACAGCCAAAAATCCCTCTTTCAATGCATGTTTTTTCATAACATATTTTAAAAAAAAATCTTGGTGCGTTTTATCACTCTTGTTATTACCAGATTTTTAAAAACAAGAGAACCGAAGAAAATCACTTTGGTGTCACTTTTGTACTCTGGAAGCTCCTATGAAATTGAGGAAGAATTGGACTCTGTAAGGAAAACGATTTACAGTGTCACCTGCCCTATGTGCAGGTTTTGCTTCTCTTCCTCTTTCACCTGGGATTTTAATGTAACTTGATGAGCTCTACTTTAGCACTGCAGACATTTGCTTGCATTGGTGTGTGTGTATTTGTCAGGTGTTTAAGCATTTTTAATGCATTACATTTCATATCTGGTTTTTGCTGTTCTGCTCTACTTTTGCTTAATTAAAATGAAATGTGTTGAATTTATTCTAAAAGAAAATTTAAAACGAATATTTGAAATAACTGTTGAATTTCCTGAAAGTTCAAAGTTTTCATTTTTCTTCTTTTAACTAGAAATCAAAACTTTTTAACTAGAATGTCCAAAGAACACCCTTACTTTGTACATTGGACAGTTTTGTTTACATGGTAGTACAAAGTTTGTGACAAAGCTCTCTAGGGCAGTCTCTAATACTGTGTTTTCAGCAGTGGGCTGCCCAACCTTGCTGTTCTATTTGTATTAGAAGAATAAAAAAAAAAATAAAAAAAAAAATCCAAGATGTGAATTTGTAAAGACAGAAAATGAATTCTGGCACTGTGGAAGATGATGACATAGTTTCAAGGAATGAACCAGACAGTTCAAGACTGTTATATTTGTGTAATTAATTAATATTACTGTAAACAGAGATGGAAGGAAGGAAAACTGGGGGAGGAGAATAAAGAACTCATCGTTATCAGCTCTATTCATTCCCCAAACTCTGCCCTCCTGTTTGACTTGCAGAGTAAATTGTTTTGAGGTAAATCTGAATGGAAGTCTGTAGCACTTCACATCTAAATGGGGCATGCACTTAGCAGTAAAGCAGTGCTGCAAAGGCCAATCCAGAACTCTCCCAAAACGCCTTGGAACAAAAATATGTTTAAATATGACTTGGCAGATTTGCAGAAGCTTTGACTTTCACTCACCAAATTTTCACTCAACCACGTTTGATCGCGTTACTGATGTTGATGTGTCCCAGGTTCTACAGAGCTGAGCATACTCTGATCCGTGGTTGTGCAGATGTAAATATCTGTGCCCCAGCTGTTGGCATATACGGGAATTAATTCCATGTATTAGTCTGAATCATGAGATTGCTCTCGAGTGCTGGGTGTCCCTACAAGCAGTGGATGAAATGTCATGGCTGGCAACATTACCGTGAGTTAGAAAATAACTTTAGTGGGAGATAGTCTAAGATCTCCACCCAGCAAATAACAAACACAGATTAATGAAAGAAAAGAGGAACATGTGAACACCACCACTGCTTATTCAGCTCACTAAGGAGCTTGCAGGCTGGGAATGAGCCGATGGGATACAAAGAGCATTTGTTCCAATGAGATCTCTTCAGGGAAGTGAACCAAGGGCAGTCCTGTGCTGCTAATACAGGTTTCCAGTAAGCTTATTTTCAGCCAGGAGGAAGGGAGAAGGGAAGTGCTCTGAGCTGTATCTTTCTGCATCAGTTTCTGTTCTTAAACTGCAAGTGAAAATGTTAAATCTATTAAAATTTCATTTTCCCCAATGCCCCCCTGGTAATTTGATTTTGCTGTTCATGCTGACACTTGTTTAGCTCCTGGACCCAGAATATTCTTCCACCCTATTTTCATACACAAATTTCTCTCTTCCTTTTTAATTTAAAAAAGATGCTGTATTTCTAAGTCATGGGGATGCTGGTCTCATTTCAGCAGGATGAATCATAGATCCTTCGCAGTGCCCAAAATACATGACTTTTCATGCAATAAGACAGCTTTTCTGTGTATGAAGAAAAACAATTGACAAAGAGGGGAGAGTGGGGAAAGTAAGGGATGATAACCTGGTCAAGTAGGGAACGATAAAGTTTGGAGGAGTTATTATTCACGAGTTTGTCAATTAAGTTATTACAATTTCACTTTTAGAAGATGCACTTTAAAATCCTGAAGATCATTCCTTGGTGAAATCAGTCCAGTTTTTAGCACCTCTTCTGATTTGCACCGTGTTATTTCTTAAATTAAATTCCATATTATTCCATTGACTTCAGAGAGGTCACTCATGGAATAAAGAAATTGTTCCTCACCTCTTTGGATCTGAGGTTCTGCTCTGTGCTGCTGCCCCCTTTTAGCTGTTACAAAACACAATCCAGCTGGTGTCCTCTGAAGTGTTTTGTGTTGTTGCTTTATAAATTGCAAGTGATGTAATAGAACTCGCAGCAGAAAGGACATGTGGAGAAGACAGTGCTAACAAACGATTTGCAGCTCCTCATTGCCATTGCTGAATGAGTTGGTTTTAGGTAATTTGCTATTCAAACAGGAATAATGAGGTAAAATGTGTTTTACTCGTTTTCATTGTGGCACAATGGTCAAGCCTGAACCACTTAATTTGAGGGGGTGGGACAGGGCAACAAAAATTGCTGATCATGTGCTTAATTGATCATTCTCTCACATTGCCTCTAGCTGTAAAGTGTTAACGATGATGTGAGAGATTAACCATCAGAAAATCACTGAAACCATATGGGAACGTACCATGGAGCAGCTTAATGGTGAAATGCTTCAATTGCTGCCGACTCAGCAGAGCAGAAGCAGGGGACAAAGCTCACGTGCTGAACCCTAGAAACCTGAGGTTTTGGTCAAAACCTGACTTGAAAAGCATGTGATGTGATCATCTCTGCATAGTCTATTTGGGGGGCGCAGGGAAGTATCTTTGACTACATTTCCTGGGGTCATTATTTTAGCAAGAGCGTCTTGGGAATGTTTTCAGCACAGAAAAGCATTACCAGGACCTAATGCATTTTGAGCTTTCTCTATGAAATGGTAGTATTTGGTTAAGCAACAAATAATCATAATTACAGCTGGGGTTGATGGTTGTTTTTTTTTTTTTTTTTATTTCGTAGAACAAAAGTGTTCGAAATCCCATTCAGAATTGGTTTCCAAGTTCATATGCCTGCATATAGATTGGAATTACTGTAAGAAAAATCAATGAATTGCCATTGTGTTAATAGTATTGGCTGTATTTGATAAGTATGTCCTTGGGCTTTTTTCAGAGTTATAGCTGTAATTTATGACTGCTGAATACAATTCCTGTGGGTCTTCTGTAGCTCTAGAAACAGGTTGTGCAAACTTGTCACCAATAACAGTGGTCTCCAGTGCAGCCATGGTTTTGCACAATGTCTTCGTATAAAGGAAACAAATACAGCCTTCTATCCCCCACCATCTGTTGTTAGGAGTATTCCCTTATTTTCTACTGTTTTGGGGAAGAATTTGGCTTAATGTTCCTGAATTAAGTGTAATAATTATGACTTTTAACATTTGTAAAAGCTTGACTTGCATGCAGGAGGTAGATTGTGACAGCCTGACATGCCGTACTAAAATGATACATAAGTAGAGCAATGTTTTCATCAACAGAAATGTGTTGCTGTTCAAAGTTGATTCTCTCTGTAGGGTGCTATAAAGTAATTAGAAGACCATAACAAAATCCTTCAGTATTGCATTAATTCCTTGGAGGGATGAATTCATCTTTTCTGACTGCAGTAGTGCATGAGTGGCCATGGAAATGCCACTGAACTATAAAATCATCTGTAAAACAAAGAATAGTTTTTCTAGACCAGCATGTTTATTTTACAAAACTCGTAAAAGGCTCATGCTTTTAGTGATTTTCGCTTGTAGCAAACTGGAAGTGAAAGTATTTATCTTAAAATTAAAAATCGACATGGAATGCTGTGTACTTTGCCTTAAAGAAAACTGCACGTGAAATATTTGTCTTCTGTGAGGACTGAAGACTCTTAGAAGGTCTGTGCCAACACAAGAAGAATCTCTTGTTACAGATGATGAGTTTTTGCAGCTGGTGTAAACTAATCCAGCGATGGCTGCGTGCTGTAAGTTTAAAGGATGAAAATTTTGAGCAGTTTTCTTTTTCCCAGCGGTGAGTGGAGAGCTGGGTTTGTATAGTGAGGCAGTGTTGCAAATTAGCCTTGATTGGGCTTTTCTTGGATTTGTATTTTTGTTAACTGACCAATGCTCTAAGCATGAGTTTGGAATAGAGGCTTGTGTTGGCTGGAAGGGGAGGGACACTGGCCATGCACTGCTCAGATGGGAGGGAGACTGGAAATACTCAATGGATTTGATCAGAAAAGATTCTGTGTGCAACCCCTCTGAGCTGACATGTTTCCCTGCTTACAGCAGGAATTCCAAAACCCACAAGGACGTTATTTTACCATCTTTTTATTATTTCCCTGTAGAACATTTTTCTGATTGTGCCGTGAAGTGTGTTGGAATTGAGAGGTTCTTTCCAGCCCACCAGACTTGTGTGTTTCTGCTGTGTTTCAGTTTGTACTCAGCATTAATCCTTCCTGTACTTACGTTTTCAGCTGCAGTGGTGGAAGTGGCCCTTCCTGCCATATCCCAAAATAAAGCCCTTTTCTCGAAGAAACAGTCTAGTTTGCTATGGCAGAGGCTTTGGGAATGTGCAACAAAAATTCAGAAGTCTAATTAAGGAAGCATTGAATTTAAGGCCTGCCGTGACTATTTCACTCAAGTCACTAATTCTGTGCTTTTGCGGAGGCTGCGTGCCTTAGCACAAAGAAAGGCATGAGTGGTTCCATGTGTGGAAATTAGAACTAAGGACTCTCTTGTGTGACACATGAAGGGAGCCTTTGGTTTCAGGCAAGGGAGCATAATCACTATTTGTTGGTTGCTAAATATCTAGGGTGCAAACCCAAAATTTCATCCAAAGTATAGATCATTGTTTGTCACATGACTACTGAAAAATTAAAGAAAATTTGGAAGCTGAAATAGATGCTTCACACCCTGCTGTAGTTGAGGGCAGAGGTGCAATATTTAGCATCCTCATGGTATTCTCAGTGTACTTAATAATTCTTTAAGACTATGCTGTTCTAATTATAGCACATCTGAGTTCAAAAAGAGTGTTTCATATAGCCTTAAGGCCTATGAAGGAGATAATCTTCTTGGGAGTTCTGACATTTGTTTTAATGGAAGCAGGATCAAGCGCAAATGCTAGGCTGGAGTGACATTTAAATGTGATCAGCAATACTGATCAGCGATCAGGAAATCGAGCTGTTCCAGCTGTTAACTTAAGAGACCCCTTTATGTAACACATTGTCAATTGCAAGGATTTTAAAAAATATTTTTCTTAGAAAGAATATGACTCTCCCTCTATGAATAAACCATCCCTGTCCCGGTGATGTGGATGACAAGGCTCTGATGGATTTCAGCAATATTATGAATCTTACCTGCTGGAGATTGAGTTTATATGCATGGATACAGAACTGCTCAAAACAAAGTGTTTCACCATCCTCGGATGAACGCTTTCGGTGCTCCAAGGCGTCTCAGTGCGTTAGGGAAGAGAGCTCATCTCCACAGAGATAAATGTTTTACAATGGTTTTATTTTCACAAAAAGCTGTAGCCATAACCGAGAAATGGAACAATTTTTGGTTGAAAAAAATCATCCCAGCTCCCCTCCCCAAATGAAACACTTGCACAACAGATTTGTTGTAATTAAAGTAACAGAGGTTTTGGCTTCAACAAGGAGACCATCTGATATGTGGAGGCTTGCAGAAAATGAAACTGGGAAGCCCCAGGTTTCAGGGCATTGTTTAGAGACAGGATTGAGGGGTTTGAAGGTAGGCACATCCAGCTTTTCGGGAAGCTTCTCTCTGAGGGTTAAATATTCCTGTTGTTTTCACCTTGGCTCCTCCATGTCCACCTGTGCCCTCTGTCAAAATCAGCTGTGCCTGATGTCCTAAAACACTGCCCTGGGAGTCACTGACTTTGTCACTGCAGACCTTTTGGATTTGTTGTGAGATCACTGAGTAATATTTATTACAAGCTGTGTATTGACAGTTATTTTTACAAAATATGACTCTTTTTGTATAACTATCCTTTATCCTAGGTAGAACTGTCACCGTTTTAGTCAACAGCTGTATGGTGCCTATCACTCAGAAAATGATAGATTGTATTTTGGAAATATAATTTCATGAGCGCAATTTACCTCATGTGAAAGACAATTTTGTTGGTGAATCACTGTAGAACTTTTCCTTTAAAGCGTAAGTTGACACTTCTGCACATTCCCTCATTTACAAATGTGACAAAAAACCAAAATGCCCTGTATTCACTCCCCCCCCCTTTACAGTGAAAGCTGTAAACACCCTCCATTCCTTTTTGGACCTCTTAAATTCTTTTTTTTTTTTTTAATTTTCTATGTCAATGCTCACATCTTCATTTATCCATTAGTCTTCTTCCTCTTAATATACAGAAAAATCTGTCTTACAGGGAGAAGTTGAGACCTAAGTAGGAATAAAACAAAGGCTGGGGCAGAACTGAAGCCTCTGGCAGAGACACGGCAGCTGACAGGGGATGTGGCGCTTTGCATTTCAGTTTTGAATAGTTTGGTAGTTCTGCAGTGTTTGTGGGAATACATTTGCAATAAGAAGTGAGAGCACCTTGTTTGATAGCTTTTATAGTGATATTAGTTCCTTCAACCCAATAGAAGCAGCCTGACATCTTTCTTTTTCCTGTTGTTTTTCATTTGGGTTTTTCCTATACTGAATGGATATATTCAGAATCAGCTGAAGCTTGACAAATGCAGCTGTGAAGACTTGTCTTCAAGCTATACTGCAGATTTTTCTCTCGCCTTTCTTTGCTCCAAGAAATATCTGTTCAAGTGTTTTTATAGTATTTTTATGATAGGCATTTCAGATACCTACTGCTGGATAAATAAAAATGCCTTCCTAGCTTAAGGAGCCAGGGATGGTTTTTTCATTTGTTTCTCAAAATCTGTTGCAGTGCAGAATGTAGTTGGATGTCATAGTAAAGAAGATGGCCTGGCATGGAAATGAGAACATAATTAAAATTATTTTTACTTTTCTCAGGATTTGGAACAAACTGTTGCTTAAACCTTTTTCTTAGAGGTATTACACCTAACAAGCTCTCTTGAGAGAGATGGGGGTAGAGCAGCAAAGCTATCAACAAAAATAGGGAACGGCTGCGTTCCCTGGGGTTTGCTTAAATTTGAAAGTAGATAGGAACTGTGAAGAAATATAATGCAATCTGGTAAGGAAACTGCAGTATAACTCCAGTGGCCTCAGACACAGTAATGTACCAGTGTAAAGATCTCGTATTAACCTGAAAAATGGATAACAACATAAAACACTCTAAAGTTGCTTGGTTTACATTTGTCCTTGATGCATTGTCTTCAATATCTTGTGGTGTGGAGATCAATTTATGCTGTAAACTCTGTGGAATGGAAATCAGGTCTTTTTACCTGCTGTGGAGAAGGCCCTGTGAACCTTTTCTGGGCTGCCTGTGTTAGAGTATGACATGCTAAGTTCAAAATGACCACTGAGCTAAAACAGCAGTCAAATAGTTCCTGGTCTTCATTTAATGGCTTCTCGAGGTTCACTAAGCCATTGAAGCCACTTGTGGTGTGAGATTTTCTGTCCTTGCCCACACGAATGTACCTAGTGGAGTCATAACACTTGGTCTAGGATTTGAAGCAAAGGAGGTAGTTCTTGAGTGTTTCAAATGTTTCCTTTCTTCTTTT
>VZTA01025643.1:30836-56236 GCA_013398855.1 Mohoua ochrocephala
TTTTTGATGATCTGGAATGCTTGTTAATCCATGTTTTATTATAATCCTTTCTCAGAATTTGTGAATGCCTTCCATACAGATTCAGCAGTAATGGTTTTGCAGAGCCACTGACCTTCTCATTTTACTCCTGAAATTCTGATTGAGAAGTAGCAGTTCTTTTGTTTGTTGTTTTGAGGAGGAGCTTGTTACAGGGTTCATAGTGAAAAGCGTGCTTGGATTTGAGCAAATCGATGCTTTCCAAGTCTGACATAGATTTTTTTTTTTTTGAGGAATCTCATTGAGCTACAGTCTCCATTGTTCTCCACTCACACACATACAAAAATCCAGGATCAGGTTATTGGTGTGTGACATATTGGACAGTTATGAGAACTGTAACTTGTAAGAATAGATCTGCATTTTACATAAGGGCCCCTGAAGTCTTGGAGCCTGCAGTTCAATCTGAACATAAAAATTCCTTCAGAAAACTGGTTGTGTTTTGTCATTATTATTATTGTTAAGGATTTATTATAATTTGATTTTTTAAAGTGTTAAGAAACATGTTCTTGTACCTTCTAACCTTGCTGGTATTTTCCTTGGAGAAGAGATGGTCTGGTGTGAATGGGGTTACAGTACATCCCCCATTGACATTCAGCTCACATTGTTTGGTGTGCACATACCTGCAGCAGGGATCCTGCTACAAACAATTCTGGCTTGTCAGAAAAGGTGTATCTACAACTTGGCTTGAAATGTCTCTGTGGTTCAGGGCCCCAAGCTGCTGAGGGGATGTGCTCTGTTAGTCTGTGCATGTGTGCGTGCAAGAACGGGATGCTGCCGGATTGTTTTGCTCTGTTAAATATTAAAGTATCAGATATGCCTTGTAAAAATAGTGGGTTATTAGGCTTGGCTCAAGAAATTAAACCCAAAGTGTTCCAAAGCTGTCTTAACAGTACTGTTACCTCCTTGAAAGTAGGATTTCATAATTACCTAATGTGCGTGTGCCTGTGACGATGATCTGTTAATAATGTTTGTTTAGAAAGAAACAAAACCACACACAAACAAATCAACCTTAATGCAACAGTTTTAACATCTGAGCAGAATACAGAGAACGATGAGTTTCAGTGTACTCCTAGGGCTGTTGGTTTCTCCTGGTGTCTCCTGTTTAAAAGGAAGTGAACCAGGCTCAGGAGCACCATTAGTGGGGACGGAATGCTGGAGGAGCCCTCTGGCATTCAGCAGTCCGGGTAGGCACGGTCAGCTGGTGACTCCCAAGCTGCAGCCTGAATCTGCAGCTGCTGTATTGCACCACCCAAAATGTAGGTTTAACCCTCTTGTGAAAGATGGGTAATTTGGATCAGGTTTCATACGGTGCCTTTTCATTCCTCCTCTAATGGAAAACTGGTGAAATGAAGTTATTGTCTTGTTCCTTTGTAAGGAAAACTGGCGCCTGAGTGACTAGAAACAACTCCTAGAAATATGGATGACTTTATTGAGGAGGGCATATCTGTATACACAGGAGTATTTTTCATGTTCCTGTAGGAAAAAAACAACCCTTCTTTTCTTTACAGGTGAGTCTGAGATGATTAATTTAGAAAAGAAATAATCTGATTTCAGTATTACATACTGAAACAATGAAGCTTTGTAGTCCATTGGTTTTGCATGTAAGACTCCTATAATTATCATGACTGTATTAAAATGTCATTAATGTCATTAGTGTGTTTAGTAACTACTCTTCTATGATCCATTAGTGGTGAGAGATAAAATTAGATGTGTTTGGAACTTATATTCTGAATTCTAAAAGGCTGACTTTATTTGAAATAACTGTGTGTAAGCCTCATTTGATAATGTAACAAAATTCATGATTCCCATGTCCTAAAATAGTAGGATCAGTGAAATTCAATGTGGGTTTGATTGTAAGGATTTTATTTCAGAACAACCCCCTTTGTTGGTGCAATATTGCATTAGCATGCTGTGTTGAACAATTCAATCTGAACTTCCCTCTTGCACAGAGCTCCATATGAGGGTACAGCCAGAAGTTTCTTTTTCTCACTTTTTCTGTTGTATTTCATTAATATTAGGGGGATTAAATTGATGTTACAGTTTGTGGTAAGCTGCATCAGAATCAGGTTCATTTATGATTTATTTCTAAGTTTTGTTTGGCTTGATTTTTTTTTGTTTGTTTTATGGTTTGACTGAAGCTTGAAAAAGTCATCTCAATAGAAGGTACAACGGAAGATAAGAGTAGAAAAAATGAAATTTTTTGTCATAGCTCTAGAGGCTTTGAGGTTCAATAGAAGTGAACTGTAGAGGCAGACTGCTACTAAATAGTATCTCTTGCATCTTAAGCATTTCAAATTAAGGTGTTGGTTTTCATCTTTCACAAAAATCCAGATAGCAAATGTGCTGATGTTACTGCTCTGAGTGTTAATTAACTTACGGTTTTACCGTAATGGGGGTTGCACGGTTTATTTGAATGAAGCTGTTGCTTAATTTGGTGTTGCTTTCCAATGACAAAACCCTTGGAGGTTTTTGTGGGAGATGCAGCTGGCCTGTGATGAACCTGGTGAGTCTGTGGGTGCTGTGCTGCAGGAAGGTGGCCTGGTGGTCAGTGCCCTGCACACTGCACCAACCGGGGTTTTCTGTGGGCACTGCAGATGGACACACTCGATTCTGCCAACTGCATGTTGGTGGTTCCACAGGAGGTGTTATTCTGGATGCTTTGCTCTAGCAGGTTTCTCTTTTTCTCACAATCAGCACATTTGGTTTTTTTTTCCCACCACACTCTCATATCCCTCGTGTTTCTAATTAACATTTCAAAATCACTGCCTGTCCTTCGTTGTGCATAATCTCTGCTTGTTTGCATTCCAGTAGCACACCTGTACTGCAAATGCAACACCAATTAATACTCTTTTCAGTAGTTAAAAGTAAATAGTGTCCATGTATGGGTTTATTCTCAAACCATAATATATTCAGTATTTTTTTTTATCTGACAGGCCTTGAGTTCTAAGAGCTGGATTTAGCAAAAGTTTTAAACTCTGTTTAGGCTGAGTAAGCAGATCTCTTTGTCTAATCAGTTAAACACACCATGCTTCTTTATAGCGCTCTACAGGAGTAAAGAATTAAAAAAGTTAACCAGTGAATAAATATCTCAAAAGATATCTATTTTTCCTTGAAATGTGCTTCACCTAGAAAAATATTCTTAATCTGCAGATCTCCTGTTTGCTCTTAGGTTATCAAACCATATGTGAATAAGAATTTCAAAAGCAGAGTTTAAATCACTGAAAATATTTTGCTGCCTTTTGCTTTCGTTTTTACTGTACTGCTTTTTTTCTCTTAAACTTGATCATGGAAAGTAATTGCAGTAATGAAGTAAGGGATAAGGTAAAGGCAAATTATAGCTAAATACTTTAAAATAATAAAAGCTTTATGGCTTGAAATTTGCTTTTGAAGTTTTCAGAGCCATCTAATTTCCTCAAGAAAATATCTCTGCAGTTTATATTCACCCTTATTTAAAAAAAAAAAAAACAAACACAAATCAGAACTATTTATCTTTTCTGAGGAGGAGTAAAGCATGACTTAACCCAAGAATTCATGCAGAGAATAGCATACAGAAACATGTTTATGCCTATAACATAATGAAAATGAGAAGCTTTTTTTTTTTTTTTTGGCAGAAGACATCAGGCTAACAGCAGTAGAACAAAGGACATATTTTCAGGTCAATTCTTTTGCCTCTTTGTTAAGGGCTTCCTTTGAATGTTAACTTAGGTTTTCTGATCCAAGTCAGGTTTTCGGTAATACGATTTAAGTATTGTCTTCTTGCTCTCATGCTTGGTTAGATCATCTCTGACCGTGAGGAAGAAGATGAGAATTTACAGAGAGATGTGGCTCTCCCTGAGAGCCATGAAACAGGGAATTGTCCAAAGCTGCTGTACTGGAAGTTAACAAATAGATCCCTGTAAGTAATTCTCACTATATGAGGGCAGTGTCACTTGGTTCCAAAAACCGATAGGTCTTTAAGCACCTTTTGTGTCCCAGCCATGTGGTTGTGTGACATAAGTATGGTGTCTGTAGTTTTATTTTCAGAACTGATTTTGTAACTTCAGACAAACCCCAAATCCCTGCACTTGGAATTTTACAAATGTATCAGTGTTTTTTTCTTTTTTAAGGAAAAAAAAAAAAGTATTTCAGTATATTCTGTAGCTGATCTCTGAAAAAAGTACTTCACAGGCCCCCCCTTCATGAAAACTCTTCACAGGACTCTTGAAATTGCATCTTCTTTGTTATCACTCAAAAACGATGCGTGAGATGCAGTGTTATGACTTGACAAGCTTAAGCACAGAATTATTGATCTCTGAGGTCCAGCAGAACTCCTAAGGATAATCTCTCATTACATATTTGGCATTGAGTAGCATTATTCAACACCTGTTGCTTTTGCTGCACGTTATTTCTTTGTGGATAATTTAGCCAGTTTCCAGAACTTCTTTGATAGCTGTGTCTTGCTGAGTTTCCTTTTGCATGGAAGAAAATTTGGGGCCACTCTTGGGCCTCAGAACTGACGTGAAGTAATAACTGTCTTTTGAAATTGAGAGGATTTACCAACTACTTGAACCTTAGGGATGAGTTGGAAATGGAACCTATGCACTAAGTGTATGGAATGAATGAGTTCACTAGTTTTGTGAATCTGAAGGTCACAGCTATAGACAGAGAGATCCAAAACAGTAATTAACCAATTTATAGTTTGCTGTTGGTTTGAATATTTAAATGAAGGCTGTATATCACTGTAAGAGATGTGATCTAGCTCAACCAGCTGCATGTGGGCTCAATGCAGAAATTGCTGAGTTAAATTCTTTGGCCTGTGCAGTGTGCAAGGTCAGTCTGGGTGATCACAGTTTTGCCCTCTAAAAATGCTGGTTGTCAAAAATGGAGAGAGATGTATTTGAAAAAGCACAAAACAGGGGTTTTTAGGAATGAAATGTCAGTAGATTAACATGGAATAAGCAGATAATTGTCAATTTATGCAATTAGACTGGATGGATAAAATGAATGTGTTTAGAAAAACTGATGAAAAAATTGCTGGTTTCACGTAAGCATGAAAGTAACATTGGTTTACCTTATTGAACCAAAAAAACCCCAACTTTTTAAACTTTAACACATACATAAAGTTGACTGTTGCAGCCCTCTGAGATTTGCAGAACTGGTGGACTGTCTCTGTCCTTCGATACATATTTAATATACAAAACAGGACTCCTTGTATAAAGGTTTTGTTTGAGCTCCCATGTGCTTAAAGAATCTGGTTGCCTGGGGAAGAGGAAAATTGATGGGATAGGAAAAGGAAGGTGAAGGAATCGGAAAACAGGCTCCCAAACACCACAAAGCCTGAATGTGCCTGTGCACACACCTGCACTTGGTTTGTTTTATGCATTGTTGCACCTGAGTGGAGTCAAGTGGCAATAAAAGGAACCTTTATATTGGCTGCTTATTTTCCGAAGAGTTTCAAATACCTGTGAATTCAGAACCTATGCGGTAATCAGCCTGAGCTAAGGAGAACTTAATTAGATCCTTAGCAATATTAGAGTTGCACAAGAAATGCTGAAATCAAGCAAATTGTCAGTGTCTCAATTGTCTTGATCAGGAAAAAATAATTTCAAAGTAAGTGTAAATGCCAACAATGCCTTTAAATCAAATGGATATTCTTTAAAGTGGGGCACGTTTGTCTTACTTTCTGGGTGCTTTTCCTTTTCCCCTTGTTGATACCCAGAGGAGAAAGGTACTGCTTATCAGATAGGACATTACTGCTCTTCTCCCTCAAAATGCCTGTACAAAGAACAGGGAGTGACTTAGGAAGATGTAATTTTGTGCATTGGTTAGTAACCCTGAATAACACAGTTTAACCTGGGAGTTGAGCTTATGTTTTAAGAATATTTTAACTTTTTAATTAATGGCACGGTTCTACTGTTTGGCTTACAAACTGCTGGTCTTTGTCCTGGTCCTTTCCATGGAGCTTCCATGTGGGAAGCAGCTATCTGCTCAAAAACAACCTTACAGAAGTAATGCTTTGATTTTTACAGGAAATTTATTGGGTCGCCTGTCATGAGCCCTAATCTCCTTAAAATACATCAGAATTTAGTGGTGACTCTTCTCATACCTGGAAATATTTAAACAAAGGCCCGTAGGAAGATTGAACAGAGTAAAGCAAATTGAATTTAGTTTAAGAATTCATCCCTTTTTGTCCTACATATCTAATTCATTTTTCTCAAATGCTGTTCATATTGTGTTGCATATTAATTGCATATTCTATGTTCTTTATTCATAATATACCACTGATAATAACAGAAAATTAAATTTTTAATTCCCAGTGATACCTTAATTTAATGTTCCAGTTACTTCTCTTCTTTAACTAATCTTCTGTCCTCTGAACAAATTTGATTAAAATCATTGCATTTATTAAGAAGAAATGGGCTAAAATGTATCACTTTGGTCCCACAGGGTATTAAAAATTCCTTTCTAAAGCATGTCTTTCGGTGGATGGCAGATTTTAGGCAAGGAAATGGCTGATTAAAGCTCAGAAATCACTAGGATATTGAAGAGTGGAAGAAATTACTTGCTTTAGTTACTGCTTTCTCATTTTACAGGTAAGCCATTCCTCCGTTCTCTTGTCTCCTGATGCTCTAGTAATTATGACTTTGTGAGATTTGGGATAGGATGTGGGACATTGAGGAGAGAGTGATTTTTATCTTTCCTAGAGCTGTTTGCTGGGCGACCTTGCAGGCAAGCCTTGAGGAAAACTCACCCTGAGCTCTCTTCCCTTCTCTGCTGGGCTGAGCAGAGTCAGTGACAGGGACTTTAGGGTAGGATAATGCAGCTGTTGGGCTTTTGTGTTTGTACAAGACAAAAATCTGCAGTTTGTGTTTACATTTGCATGTCTTGTAATTTGTAACTTCATGCTGATTTTGTTACTTTGGTTTGGATTAAAGTGTTAATGGTTTAACCTTCTTAGTTTTCTATTGAATTATGTGATTATCTTGGCCCATTTGATGTTATGCATATCTGTGTAATTAGGATGTTGTAATCTTCTTCTTTCTTGGTCTCTGATATTGAGTTAATGATATCTCCTTAGGAAGTCTGATACAACATTGTTAACTGGTTGGGTAGGGAGGAGTTCACTTATCAGTGAATAGAACTTAAGCATAGGTCCTTTTCCAAACCAGAATTATAAAGAAATGCTTTTGAAATACTTGCATTTATTTTTATGGTTGTCCCTCTCAGTTCTCATTGTATGGCTGATTAACTGCATTCAAAACACGATTTGCTGCCTGTATAGTGACAGAACTTTTTTGAAAATGTGAGTTAATGAAATTTAATGCTGTCTGTGCTGGCTTTTTTAGGTCCTTTGAGCACCCATTAAGTAGGTTAGCTTCTCATTTGTAAAGCTCTTTCAGCTGTGAATTAGAAAGTATCTGCCTTTACTGTATGCACTGTTGTCTCATAGTCATTCTAATTTTCTCATATTCATTTCTAATTTTATCTCCTCCTGCTCCCTGGGCCTTAATTCTGCAAATTCATGACATTAATTTTGTGGTGCCACAGCTTAGTACACCTTCCACTGTCCCAGGTTGCTCCAAGCCCTGTCAAACCTTGCCTTGGACGCTTCTGGGGATGGGGCAGCCACAGCTTCTCTGGGCACTCTGTACCAGGGCCTCACCACCCTCACAGAAAAGCATTTTTTCCTAATATCTAATCTAAACCTTTCAATTTGAAGAAGAAACATTGCAAACTAATAGCATTTCTAGTTAGTTCATTATCTTCCATATCAGACAATGAATTGACTGCAGTGTTCCTTAATCATTACAGATGTATGGCCTACTTACATGCATGCTATAAAACACTCCTTGACACTATATGCTTTCATAATAAAAGCTTAAATGTTTTTAAGTAAAATCAAGAGTACTCGGCTTAGTCCAGTGTAGGCCCCTGTTTTTACAAGGTGTTTTACAAACAGAAGAGAAATTCCATCATCCATAGAGCTGATTTTATGAGTACACCAGGCAGGCAAAGGGACTGAACAGGAGCACAGAGGATCCAGAGCCACCTACATTTTTCTGGCAGGCCCTTGAAAAACCCCAGATGTCTGAATGGGAATTCATTGGGCAGTGATGCTGGATGTGAATTAGTGAGGCTGCTATTGCATTATGTTAACATCAGGAGGCCTTTATTGAGAACCTGATCTCTACTGTGCTTTATTGCCAAGAATCATTGCATAAAAAGATATGTGTCCAAAATAACTTGTATATTAGATTTGATAAGCTGCAGCAGGCTGATGGAACAGAAAATGATGTTGTGAAGTCTGTGGTAATGCAATACAGTAGTAGTTAAAAATTAAATAAATTTATTTGAGGTTGCATAATAGATGCAGGACTAGATCAACACCTGTGCATCACAGGGAACTCCCTGGCTTTTGTCCAAAGTAGTTTTTTTCATAGTCCTTGACTGATGATTTTGAACAATTTTTGAGTTTCAGGTAATTGATGAGTTTATAGCGGAATCTGCACCTTTGTGGTTATAGCTATTCAGTCTTAATGTGGTTTTGCAGGGTAAGTAAGTGAAAAAGATTGATTTCTATTATGAGGAATAGTAGAATTTTAAGGTCCCATTTCTACGTGTAGGAGGATTCTTGTATACCCTTAAGAAGCAGACTGCATACATCCAGTGCTCTGGAAAATGAGATCTTTGGTGTGTAAACACCAGCCAGGAAAGAATTAGCTCTTTGAGGTCTTTGTTAAAGAATACACATGTGCTGAAGATAATAAATGATTGTCTTTTTGATAGAGTTAGAAGAAATATCCAGATGAAACTTTTATATTGTAGAACAGGTCATCAGGTTGGTTTTTTAGCTGGTTAATATGACATACTGATGTCATGAATTTTGCTAGCTAATGACCTGGAGATTTTTCAGGGGCTTGCATTCTGTCAGAAAATATGAAGGGGAAGCCAGAGGCTGCATAATTAAGAGGTAAAACATTGAGGAAGAGGAAGGATCGTGTAGTTACACGCCAGAATAACATTTTAGCCACACTGCCTTGTAGAAGGATTCCATTATGCTGCCAGTGAATTGGAGGGAAGCACATGCCTGCAGTCTGGGACTGGAGTGTGGAGATGTATGGGAATCTCACCATACACCCCTCCACTGGTCTCTTATCTAGTCAAGTGTGACAAATAATTCTGCGCACTTGTCAGCACTGACAGCTGAGACTTTTTGCTTAGATGCCTTGACAGTGCTTGTATTAAGCACCCAGGGCCATACACTCCATTAAGTTTTTGTAAAATGAACTGTCTGTACTTGCTGTCTGGCTGATCCCGGCAGCGTTCGGGAGCTGGACTCCTCTCCAGCGAGCCCCTTCAGCTACCTGACAGGTCGGGCTGGGATGGTTTTAGTGGAGTCTCCAGGGCACAGTATTTCCTTGGATAGACAAGGTGGGATGTGTTAAATGATGGTCAGAGTGTAATGTGGAAGACAACCAAGTTCTCTGAAATGAAAATAGACAAAAAGGTGAGGGGTTTTTTTGGATACACAAGCAATGGCCACGGGGAAGTTAACTGGAAGGTGCTCTGTGGACATGTGGTTTGTGTATCACTCAAATCTCCTGATGGTACTGCTCTGGGTGCCACCTACATCACAGCAGCTAAGTTTGAAAACACAGTGATTTTTAGAGTTGGGATTTTCATTTTTATTGAAGAGAAATACTGGTGGAATTGAATCATAGCTGTAATTTCAAATGTAGCCATTTATAGCCAAATAGAATTGGAGGTTGATTATCAAACTCTTCATTAAATACATGGAAGAAATTGCTGAATGAGGTTCCCTTCCTTGTTATCTCTACTGTGTCAGGGTGCTGAGCTGTGGTTGAGCTCCTGCCTGTAGTGGATGATAAAGCATTACAGATTCTCCAGGAATGCAGTGGAATTACCTTGGCCTCTGGGGTATATGGGGCAGTTCATCAGGGTCTCTCCGTGATGCTGGTGGAGACTTCTTAATTTCTGCTCACTTCCCAAAGGAGAAACGCGAATAAGACCTACTGTATGGAACAGCAGAGCATAACGTTTTCTGTGATTTTCAGGAAAATGTTATTAAAGTCTGGATTTAAAGGCATTTTCTGCATGTGTGTGTACACTCATGCAAGCACACCAGTTAAACATGCTAGAGAGCTTACTGAATGTTATACTAAGTCAATATAGTTCTGAAATCTGGATTTGGTTTTAAAACAATTTCCCCATACAGTGTAAATTACGAAAACAGAAATAAGGATTTGGAAGCTTTAAAAGTTTAACCTGATATGTTTGAGTTGCACACATGACTTAAATCAGTATTTCTTATTCACTACATCACGTCTGTGCTATTCTACTTGGGCATTGCAAGAATTTGAAATTAGAATGTGGTGCATGTTAACAGAAAAGCAGGAATACGAGGTGAAACAGAGGTGAAACAAAAGTTGGAAATTCTGAGTTTTTTCAATTTCCTTATAAATCTCAGTCTGTCTGATTTTGCTGTGTTCATTCTTACATAATTATGTAGCTTATAGTGATAGTATAAATATTAATGTAGGATATGATTTCTGTTACCGTGTATGATACTATTGTTAGCTGTGGTTCACACAAATCAGCCTTGAGGATATGAAGACAGTCAGTGTTTCACAATTTTCACCAGGAAAAAAGTTGTTTTCACAGCTTTGTTAACATAACTATAAAACTTTGTGCACCCTGTGCTAAATTTTGGCATGAAACTTCTCACCATTGGAAAATATACAACTTTTTAACACCTGATTTAACACTTTCCCTCCCCCCCTATGCTTCGGAGGTTGACAAATGGAACTTGGCAGACTTACAGTATAATATGTGGGTTAGAACATGCATTTTAGGCCATGTGCATGTGTTGGTCTATTTAAAATGTTGGGAGTGATGGAAACAATTCACTTATGTGTGGAAAAACCACATACTGGATATTAAAAGAGCGAGTCTTGGGAAAGTCTGAAAGAATAGGGAGCCACAGGCAAATAACTGGCTTAACACAAGGAAATGTGCACTGAAAAGGAGGGATTTAGCAATTGGAGATGGGATTATCACATGATGAGTTGCAGCTGGTTCGGGAGAAGATCTGACACTGAAGCTAAGCCTGATTCTTCAGAGCCTGCCAGAGGGTAGAGGAGCGGAAGGAAAACTTCTTGGCTGAAGTTATGGATGAGTTTTGTTGCAGCCCAGGTGTGTAACCCGGATGCCCTGTGTTTGGGGGCAGGCTGTGGTTTGTTTCCAGGATGTATTCCTGCAGCTCCCAGACTGGGTTTATTTACGAGTGTAGCTGCTGTCTGACCTGGCCAGCGTTACACGGATGTGAGAGAGGCTCCAGCTACATCTCTGTGCCACCCAAGGGCTGTGCCCCTCTGGCAGCGCTGCTGTGGTAACAGCGGTGCCGTCTGAGCCAGCAAAGGCTTTGCTCTGGGTAAGGGTAAATCACGTGTGAGTTAGAGCCATAATTCACAACAGATGCAGGTCCCAGTTCTGCGCTGAAATCTGAGCAGGAGGAAACTCCCCCCACCCAGGGCCATTTAGCCTGGGACACCAGTCACGGGATGGAGAGGGAACAAAGAGGGGCTCTGTGTGGGTCCCTGCCTCCCCTGCATCCCCCTGAGCATTAATTTGTAGCCAATTATCCATTACATGCTTCATGCCCTTCTTCTTTCATTTCTTCTTCAATACAAACCACTTGGATGAGTGTGGGTGTGCAAATGAGGTTTTGATCTCTTTTGCTCTCTGCAGAAGTAACTTTTGATGCCAGATCTCGTAAAATTTGGTTTTGTTCATGCTGAGATACCTGCATGCCAATATCCTTCTTGAAAGAATATTTTCTTAACAAGCCCTGATAATGGAAATACCTGTAAAAGGTACCAGCCTACATCAGTGTAATTAGAACTTGGATTAGGGGAAAAAAAATACAAACCACTTTCAAACTTGGATTTCAAACCATGCCTTACTTTTGGCAGGGAAGGAATTTCAACAGTAGTATAATATTCTGATCTTGACAACAGA
The DNA here is from genome assembly GCA_013398855.1 of Mohoua ochrocephala. Classification (NCBI taxonomy): domain Eukaryota; kingdom Metazoa; phylum Chordata; class Aves; order Passeriformes; family Acanthizidae; genus Mohoua; species Mohoua ochrocephala. The sequence continues at coordinate 42,891 of VZTA01025643.1, forward strand.
GATGCTTCATTATAAATTGGAACCAGTGCTTCCCTATTGAGTGTATAATTGGACTGTTTCAAAATAATTTTTTTTGGGGCTATATTGTTAAATTGCACTTTTCAGGCTCAGTTTTTTATTCTTTACAGAATTATGTTTATTTATATTTTTGAAAGCAGGAGTCACATCACCTTTTTATACAGACTCATGGATTTTGTTGATAAATTGCATCTGAAAATGGATGCTGACTATTGAAAGCTTATTAATGAGTAAAACATAGTTCATATTCCTAAACCGTTGCTGAGTTGCCGGGTGGTTTGTCATTTTTGGTAATGAAGACTGGGTGCCACTATGTGATCAGAGTCCAGGTGTTCAAAGCAAGGAAACCAGTGCATGGGACTAAGTGGTGCCTGCCTCACATACTTCCTCAGAAAATACCTCCCATATCCCAAAGAAATCTTGAGAATGCCTTAAGTTTTGGTGTTTCAGAAGGAGATCACGTGTATATTGCATGAGATACAGTTTTTTGTGCTTCTCTTATTTTTTTTTAAACCTTCCAAGTTCATATTTTAAACTTTGCGAGCACAAATCTGAGATATGACAATACTATATAAAATCGTAGAACTCCATAAATTGGAGCCCAAAGAAAAATGGCCTGTTATTGTGACAAAGCTACTGAAATATTGAAGAGTTGATAGCTCTTTCCCTTTGGCATAACTTCCATTTAAAAAATGCAAAAAAAAGACAATTTGTTTAACTGGGACACTTGACAGACAAGGTTGGAATTAGAGAGAAGTGTGATTCTTTTATTTTGTCAGTCTCTGTAACCTTGTAGTCTCATAAATTAACTGTTCTTAAGTACTAATGACCTAGGAAAGGCAGATGTTGGATCCAGCTGTTAAATGTTTTTTTAATGCTTCCTTTTTTATAGAGACAGTTAATTCCAGGGTAAAGCCTAAAACCATTTCAGGAAAGAAATTTCTAATGTAGTCCTCAGATGACTAACAAGAGCAATGGTAGTGTGTAAAAGCAGTATGAACATCCATTATTAACTACTGGTTTTGAGCCATCCCCCTGTCCAGAGGTGGCAGGACCTCTGTGTTTGTGTGGGGAAGGAGGAAAGGGAAGTTGGGGCTGGGGAGACCCAGAGCTTTGCTGCCTTAGGCTCTCCAGCAGGAGAATTGAGCATTGTGTCTGTTCTAGAAACTCGAGTTCACTTTGAGTCCTGTCTGTGGTTTTGGGCACCCCAAAATAAAGATATAAAGCTACCGGAGAGTGTCCAAAGGTGGCTGTGAAGAAGATGAAGGGTCTGGAGGAGAAGCCATACCAGGAGTGTCTGAGGTCACTTGGTCTGTGCAGCCTGGAGAAGGGGAGACTGAGGTCAGACCTCATCGGGGTCTGCAGCTTCCTCACGAGGGGAAGAGGAAGGGCAGACACCGATCTCTGCTCTCTGGTGACCAGTGACAGGACCTGAGGGAATGGCCTGAAGTTGTGTCAGGGGAGGTTTAAGCTGGATATTAGGAAAAGGTTCTTCACCCAGAGGATGGCTGGACACTGGAACAGGCTCCCCAGGGAAGTGGTCACAGCCCCAAGCCTGACAGAGTTCAAAAAGTGTTTGGACAAGGCTCTCAGGCAGAGTGGGATTGTTGGGGTATATCCTATGCAGGGGTGAGAGTTGGACTTCAATGATCCTTGTGAGTCCCTTCCAACTCAGGATATTCTATGATTCTGTGATAAACTAAGTTTATCAGCTTGCACAGTGACTGAATGCTCTTTCACTGTCTGGGGAGTGTCTCATCCTCACCATGCTCACAACTCTTGGCTCTTCCTATTGCTCCTATTTCCTTCTACAGGTTGGAAGTGCTTGGATGGAGCTCTGAGCAGCCTGGCCTAGTGGAAGATGTCCCTGCCCATGGCAGGGAGGTTGGAATGAGATGAACTTTAAGGTCCCTCCCAACCCAAACCATTCCGTGATTCTCTGACTGAAAGCATGGAAATACATTATATTGAACTACAATAGAACTATTTCCCTAAAGAAAAGTGCTTTTTTTCCCCACTTAGACATTTTTATTCTTTGGTATGTTGCTAATGGGCCGACAAAGAGAAAAAAGCTGCAAATCTTTGGTCTTAAGTTTAGCTTATGACAGATTGCAGGCACAGCAGATTTGAAGTCTTTATTTCAGTACCACAGAGTTTTGTAACTAGTTTTAAGTACATTGTACAAACTTTGTCACTAATAAACCCAAACGTATGTTTTTACACTGCTTTCATTTCTTACTGGCTTCTTCCCATCCTGGTGTCACATCATACACTTCACATATTTTCATAATTCTCATGTTATTTTTTAGTCTGTGTCTTCTTTTATATTCCTCCTAACTGTGTCAGAAAGCAATCATAAAAATGATTTATTTTTACTCCATATGAGGTTTGTAGGTATTCAGAAAGATTATACGAGGGTTTTAGTACTGACTTCATTAGGTGTGATCCTGTTCTTATTCAAATCCTTACTGGCAGAAAATAACGTCAGAGGATTTTTATGTGTGTGGAATTACGTAATTTGTTTTGTAATTACAATGAATACAGAAGCAGGGGAAAAAATCCCCTTTTTCATTAATTATTACACAGGAAAACACAAGATTTAATCTTTTAAAAACTTTTAGGTTGTGGGGGAGTGTTGGGAGTGATGCCATGTCAAATATTTATCCATCCCTTCCGGACAAATTGTTGTGTGAGGTAAGAAAGAAAATGCAGTTAGAACAGCAGAAAACATTTCTGGCCACGTTACACATCGATCATTCTTACAGGGAGGAAAAAAATGTGCCCTGCGTTACTTAAAGGTGCTGGGAAGTAGGATGGAGCCTAATTCTGTTACGGGAACAAATCATTTTGCCCTTCCTGTAACAGGTCAGTGTTTTTGCAGCTGCTTTTTGTCCCTGAATATACAGGGGCTTATGTGGCTGTCACTGGAAACTCAATGGTTACCAACAATCCAGTTTTGTGTTTGTCACTCCTGAGAAAATGTGGAGCAGAGCTGGGCAGAGAGGTTTCCTCTGCTGAGAAGGGACCTCTGAAGGATCCTCGTGGGTGGAGGTGTCCTTTGACTGGAGGAGAAGTGTGTTTCTGCCCTGCTGCATGGAACAAACTGTATTGTTCGGTGTTTGAAAATAGAAAAATGAATTTGAGTAATCAGGGCCTTGGTCTTGTATATTTACCAGCAGCATGATTGAAATGACATGGAAAGTGATTTCTGTCATCAAATCCTACGTTTCTGCTGATATCACGTGTTCCTGGTAGTCTGAAGAGGGGAGTTAGGAGTGTTTAGCATGCAGTGATCAACTTACCTGAGCTCTGCAAGTGATTTTTTTAGCTTATGTCCCTATACTTGCACAGCTGGTGTGAAGGCTGGCTGTGGTGGCAGGTCAGAGTCCCCAAGGACAGGTTTCATGGTCCTCCCGTCCGTGTCACTCGAAGTGTCTCGGCCTCTTCCTGACCTGGGATTTTAGCCTGCAACTTGCTTCCAGAAATAAATGAGTGAATACAAATGCAGCTGGGTGAAAACAAGAATGCAGCATGGTTCTCACTTACAATAAATACACTGGGCTGATTAATTCTCTTGACAGTTTCCTTATGCCACTGACCAAAATAACATTGCTGTTATCTGTGTCAGTTGTTTCATCAAGCTTATCTCATATCAGGCAGTTCAACTCTGCCTAAATAAAATATTCTTGATGCTTGTGGTTGCATTCAGAATTACTTTTGCAGATCAGTTAATAACAATGACCTGTTTACCCAGGGGTAAGGTGAAAATCTCCTGTACTTCTTTACATTTAAAAAGGGAAAAGTTGGATAAAATGGAGTATGCATTAACAAGTGAGCGATACCAAAAGCTGTCAGACTTCTGAGCTGTGTCTGCTCCTTTTATCAACTACAGTAAAAGATTTATGGATCTGCTTAAGAAAGGGTGTTTTATTCATCAGGTAAGTCAGGTTCACTGCTGATTTATACTGGGGGTCTGCTCCAGACCACCCACCTGGGAATACTGAGTGGATTGAGGCCTTCTATAGACAGAGAGGAGCGGCCTCACATTCAGAAGCCCTGGTCCTCATGGAATCTTGGTCTGATGGGAGGATAGCCCTGCCCATGGCAGGGTGTTGGAAATGGACGAGCTTTAAGGACCCTTCTAACCCAACCAACTGTGAAGTTATTTGTTTGTGCAGTGGCACACTTGCTTTAAGAAGAAAAGGCTTCTAAAATGGTGTCGTACTAAATGTTTCTGTGTGAATTATTTGCTTTGTGAATTTTTTTTCCCCAGTGACATTAATCCAGTTTTAAGCATGTGAAACTTCTGTGAAATTGCAGCAGTTTTACTTAGTTTTGCTGTAAAAAATGTCTCGTATCAGGAGGCAAGCAGGAGGCTGTGGATGCTTTTTGGTCGTGATATTAGTATTTAGCAGTATTTAGTTTGGTTATGATATTAGTATTGCAGGTTTTAGCTGCAATGAGAGGAGCTCTTCAGCAGAGTTTAATTCTGAGCACAATAATCCTTGTGGTTGTCTGTGAAACTAAATGCAAGTTATTCACCTGCTTAATGTTTAGTATACCTTGAGTGGTGTTTGTGAAAGGTTGTGTAATACCCAGGTCCATACACTTTTGTCACACCCAAAAAAATTGTCATGTCATCTGTAATTGAATATTAAAAATAGAATTTCTGATATGCAGCAGGCTGGAAAAATTAGGCAAAGAAATCATTGTCTAAGGTCTGAGGAATCTACTCATGGTAAAAGCTGGAATATTGGAAAGGTTCTCTTTTGATTTCCTAAACTCTTCTCTATTTTGCTAAAACTTGCTTCTCTGAGTAGGATCTGTCCTTCTGTATGCAGTGGACGTCTGTGCCAGAATTTCTTGCTCTTGTGTGGCAGTCCAGCCCTTGCCTGCCTTAAGTGAAGTCTTGTTTCACTGCGGTGGGACTGTGCTGTGCTGCGTGGGCTGTCTGCTTTTGTTAGCGGTGTTACTCATATGATGCTTCTCTTTAAACTGAAGGACGATGGTATTTGTGAGTGTTTATGCTGCTTTTTGGTGTCAAAACTGTGACCATCACCAGGGCCACCCTTCCCTTCTGACAGGGGAGAGTGAGTTGTGTCCCGTTCTAGAAACAGAAATGCTTACAGAACGTGGTTCCAGCCACTCAGTTGCTATCAAGTAACTGGCAGCACGTGCTGAAGCCAAGTGGCTGAAATAAAGCAAGTCTGAAAAAACAAAAAAAAAAACCCAGAAAAGTTATTTCTGGTGATGTGAAATTCACATCATCTCTCAGAACTTAGATGTTATCTGGTTGAGTGCTGCAGATGTACTGGTATGTACAAAATGTGCTCTATTCAGCTGTTGAATAATTAAGAACTTGCTGTAGAATGAGTTAAACTGCCCTGTGTCAAGAGGAATTCAAAGAACTGACCTATATGGAAGTAATTTGTACAAAAGCCATCGGTTTGATAGAAATCTCTCTAAACCCCCTCAAAATCTACAAGTGTTCTCTGAATTGACTAGTTTCCTTAAGAACACTACTGAATATTCATTGTGAAGATGTAACAAAATGACTTTACTTGTTCCCGATAGTCTAAATTTTAGACTAATAATAATTAGAAAAAAACCCAAGCCCAACCCTCAAAAGAAACCCACCAAAACCCCTCTATTAATCTTTGATTTGAACAGACTATTTTGGACAAACAGCATGTTACTTGGCCGTTTTTAGTTATTGTATTTGTCCATCATAAAGGTTTTGGCCAACATTACTGTTCCATGAAACTTGCAAAAGAAGCGCTCTCTGCAGAAGAAAATATCTTAAAGAAAAAAATATGCAAATCCACCCAGTTCTGAGAAGGCTTAAAGGGTAAAACTAATTGTTCCTCAATCAATGACCATAAACTTTGGCCTTTCAGTATAACATCGCTTCCACATAGAAACGATTTACCTTGACAGTGCCTGATTAAGTCTGTTTACACGGTCAAGGAAGTTTTAATTCTCTTGTGGTGATGGTGTTAAAGTCACCGTACTTCACTCTGCTGCTCTGCAGTTCTTCGGAGGAGAACTGTTTAAAGGCATAATACTCATTTTACTGAGGGGTTGCACCAAAAATACAAGTATGAAAGCACTATCAGGCTGATGCAGGACTATATTGAAAGGCATCAGATAAAATTTATATTGGAGGAGCTGTCAGTGAAAAGGGTGATTAATCAAGACCCTTGCACATCCTGTTTTTTATTTTTGTCTCTATTAGAGTCCTATGAACATGACAATAGATGTATTCTTCTGATTAATGACCAATCTGTACAATTGATCCAGCAGGTTCAGTTACTGTTTATGATTGGCTTTCTGTCTAATAAAATACTGCTATTCATTTTCTATTCAAGGACCTAAGTATTTCAGAGCTTCTGAGATTTTAAGGGCTTTGGTGTGAGGTAAGTGGTTTTGTATGTCTTAGTGACCAGAGAACAATTTAAAAAAAAAAAGAGGAAAAAATCCAAGATTGGAAAAAAAAAAAATCATAAGACATACATATGTATATTTATCTCACATAAATATATACTCTATGCATATTGATAAATATACTACAAGTACTTTTATATTTTTATTTACGTTAAGAAATGCACACAGTCTCTTCACAGCAGTTGGGCACTATTAGGTGCACCACAATATACAAAGGTCATCTCTGACTCTCTTATTTATTTTATTCTTGATGTGAATTTGATACTTGAGCATCATAAAACACTTACATACTTTTCAGAATGCAGGATTTATTTGCAGATTGTGCAGTTTGCCTCACCACCCTCTTCTTTTCTCACTCCAAAGCTGATAATACCAGTTTCTCAGGGTTTTCATTTAAGTTTCTGACTCATTCAACATTGGACAATAAATGACATAAGTTGTGTGTCAAAAGATTCTCACCAACACCCTGGAATGTTTAAGCTGATGGGACTCTGGCAGGGATGGTAATTGCAGTGGGAGTGATAGGCCCTGTTCTCTGCTGACCCCTCACTGTGGTTTCTATAAAAGACTGGACATATTGTATAAGACTTTTTTCTCCCATAAAATTATTTTTTAACACTTATGGAGCTATGTAGTCATCTTTTTGAACTATTGTGAATGTCAGTCCACTGCTTGGCTGTCATTCAAAAATAAAGATCACAAAAAAATCAATTATTAGACCTATCAGGGTGCAGATCTGCAGGCAGATGAATGGTGCAGGTGCAGCTGATTGTTCCTGCTCTCTGGAGCTCCTTATCCAACAGTCTGGGTGTTGCACTTTGAGCTGGGCTGCAGCAAGCTCATGGAAATTGTGCTGCCGACTCCAGTGGAATAAAGTTAGTGATTATAGTCCCATGTAGGAAACCTTTTTCTTGTAGTGCTGCTGATGTTTGAGTGAGCTTCTAACATTCCTGATTCTCAGTAGAGTATTAGGCCAAAAGGTTGATTTCTACTCCCATAAGCCACTCAGTGTATATACTTCTTTTTTTAATTTGAGGTCTCCATATCTCATCTCATAGGAAACAAATGGAATGTAATCCATTACCACCTACATCTTTTTTTTTTTTTTTGCCAGTTTCCTGTTTTAATTACTTTTCCTGTTTTAATTTTCACATTAGCTTTCTCTTTGATGTAATAATTGAGTCTTGTTCAGAATAAAAGGAAAAAAAAACCTCACTGAGGAACATGTTTCAGAGATTTTTTAAAAGAGGTAATTTGTAAAATTGCATTATTTAATAAAACTCTGGATGATTTCTGGTACGGGTTTTGGCTCTTTAACATCGTGCTATTCATAAAGATCGCTGTCAAAGAGGTGACAGTGCCTGGAAGATTTTATGATGTAAAGGGTCAGAGCTCTGGCCTGTCCTTACAGAAGGACAGACCTGTTCTAGCTGCAATACTGATCATACTGGACTTCAATAACTCATCTCCTGTTAGCTTGAATGCAATTCATGTTCGTTAATGACCTGCAATCAGCCTGAACATAACTCCTTAATGCCTGATTAGTAGAATATTTAAACTTAACAGAACATGGCATTTACCATCTTCTGCAGAGGGTCACAGGTGAGTCATAGATTTTTGGATGAGGATGACTGGGAAAATTTCAGAGCAGATAAGGGATGCTCTTGGTGAGCATCATCACCTGTGCTTGTGCAAATTGTGATCAGTCCAGGGGGGTGGCACAGCAGAGGATCAAAACTGTTCATACACCAGGTCATTAGGAAGTCATTTGTTTAGTTTAGATGTAGTAACCATTGCAAGCCATTGGATGGTGACATCAGGGTGCCAAAAGCCACCAGTGACTGGTCAGGTTATTTTCTAATTCTAATTTTCTATTATAAAATAACTCAATATCAGACTTTATGTCAGTGTGCTTGTGCTCCTTGGTTTGTAGGTGCGACACGTGAATATAGCAACCCCCTGCAAGAGCCTTGGCGGGGGGGTTGGACTGGATGACGTCCAGAGCTCCCTTCCAACCTTAATGCGTCTGTGATTCATACCTCTAAAACAAAAACTGCATACAAGAAGACAGAAGTGGTTTTGGTGTTGTTTCTTTTTTTTGTTTGGTTGGGTTTTTTAGTTTTTTTTATTTGTTTGGGTTTGGGGTGGGTTTTTTTTTGTCTGTGGTTTGTTTGGTTTTGCTTTTGTTTAATAATTAGGTGAAGGAAATTGTTTTTCTTTCTCTAGAGCTGCCCGTATAATAACCCTTGTGGTAAAATAGAGTGTAATTGGACTGTGGATCCATAGATAGTAGTAATCATTGTAACTGTTAGCCTGAAGAAGATGCATTTAGCCTTATGAGTGTGTTATTAATAGGGCAACATTATGTAGGGTTGTTGGGAAAATCAGTATTAAAATACAGTTGCCCTGGACGTTAATATCATTAGAACAAAGTAACGCTTTCTGGTTGGTAGTGGAAGATGATCTGTGACAAAGGAAAACTCCTGAGTTGCAGAGAAGAGCGTACTGTAGGGTACAGTGTTCCTTTCCTGAAAGGCTGGTCAGAGGGAAGTTAAAAAAAAAACCCTGGGAATAATTGACTGCTGTATCCAAGGATACAGGAGTAGGGAAAGGGATAATGAAAAAGACATTTTGCAGTGACATTCTGTCACTGATTTTCATGAATCTCCGGTTGTAGGTTAATGAAATGTTTTATTTTGCACTCTGGGAGTGGTGCTCTGTGTGCTCTGGCAGCCCATTGGATGTTTACTGTGGTTGGTGGTAAGGGAATGCTGAGAGCTCGGGATTTAGCAAGGGAAGTGTTGGGTACCACGCAAGGGACAGTGTTGATTCCCGTGCTGCTCTAGAGTTTTAGAGTAGCATCAATTTACTGTCTCACTGGGCCGAATCTTCCTGGTGTTAGGCTCATGCAAATTGTAGCTGCCTGATGGATAGATGGAACCAGAAATATCTCCCAAGTCTCCCTTCTGCCACTTGAAAGCTTAAGGTGTAAAAATTTATGGCTGACTTGCCCAACTTGTGCCATTGTGGGGCATTCAATTACGGATCTATGAGGCTGGCTCGGTATTTTTCATTTTCTAAACTTCTATGCAGTTATTCATTCCAGGACAGATTCAAAGTGTAGTGTTCTGGAAATTGTGTGTGTCCCTTCTCTCTTAAACTGTTGAACTGCTGCTAAGAAGCCTCAAGGGGAATAAAAAAATAACTGAGCTGAGTCAGATCACCCAGGCTGTGTTACCTGCTGCCACCTGCTCCCAGGATGATGAGAACTTTGGGTAATGCCTGCTGATTTAATGACAATTATTTTCTGTGTGGTCATCGAAACAACTGATAAGTTTTGTGTACTGCCACGTTTTCTGCATGTATTAAAGTTACTTGAATTTGTGGTGATTTGTTGGAAACTTCAACAACACAGTATTGTAGCCTGGAAGTGGTTCAGTGGTTGCTTGGCTTTACTCTGCTTCTTGCCCAGGGCTGTGCAATCCAGATGTGCTTGGCTGGGCAGTGGGGGACAGGACCAGCACTGAAAGGAAATGGAGCCATTGGGGTCAGCAGGACTGAGTGCCAGTATAGTGCTTTCCAAGTCTAAATAGGTTAAAGTTGGTAAGTTAAACATTATGGCTTTCTTGAACCCCACGTATTGTTATTTCTAAAGTGGTTTTTTTAAGATCCTCTTTTTATGTAATTTAAACCAAGGCCACTGCTGCTGTGTAGAGGGGACCTTCTCCAGGCAGAGGGTGAGGAGACAGTGTCAGAGCACTTGCTCGGCATCTGGCAGGCAGACGTGTGGTCCAAGTGGGAAAAGCTGTAACTGCTCTTTGAGGTAGCAACAGGAGAGACTTTCCCACTTGCTACATAGAACTGAGTCTTAGTTTGTATTCCAATTGATGCAGTATCCTCTGAAATATTTAGAAAGTTCATTGCATGGCGATGCTGGTCAGTCTGCAGGTGTGATGTTAGAAAGGTTTACCTGAAGCCTCCTTTATTCAGTGTCCCATCTGTATGTATCTCTCAGTATTTTGCAGACAAGGCATGCAGTTAGAAAGCCTGCTCTAGGCTGGGAATTCCCAAACCTTGGACCTCGTTGCCGCTCCTGGGGATAAGACTTCTGTTCTGCAGTGGCAGGGACAGCAGCTCGGGGCTCTGTGCTACATCTGGCAAGTTTTCTGGGAGGAGCGCAAGTCCCCAGCACAGCTTCCTGCCTGCACACGGGGTGGTGCCTGGGGCTGCCGGGCTGTGCTTGGCCATGGACAGGTCCTGGAGAGTCACTCCAGACTCCTGTTTTTCCTCACATACTGCTAAATAATGGTTTGTGTGTCACCAGATGCACGAGGAACCTCGCAGGGGTTGGTGGTGAGGGTTGTGAGCCTCTCTGGGTACTCTAATAAAGGCATATTATTTTCTAGCTAAAACTTGGTTATTTTTTCCTTAAATATCTCTGGTATTAAGTAATACTGGCGTAAGGTGGTGTAGATAGATGTACCCTGTATCTCTCTAAATCTGTCTCTAATCTTGTCTAAAACCATATGCTTGGCAGCTTAAGAGCCATAAGTAGAGGATGCAAATGTGAAACATCAGGGATGTTTACGTGGAGCGCTAAGGCATGATTCATACTGAAATAATTTTATGTTGTGTATTCCTAGCTAAATATTAGCAGAATTCATATGACTACCAGAACTTGATAATGTGTGAAAACTGTGACAAAACCACTTGAGATGCACTTTAGTTATATGTCAGGGAAAAAAGTTGGAGAAGACTCATACATCACTGTAAGATGTAAAACGCATAACGCTTCAGTAAATGTATTTTAAGTATGTAAAAAGAATAAGAAAAAGCAAATAAACCTATTAGAAGTAGTTGAAAAAATGTTTTGTAGGTGTTTATTGTGTGAAGGTTCTTCGTTTAAAATTATCTATGTTTATTTCCTCATTTTGTCCCTTTATATTTGCCCTTTCAGAAGCTTTCTTCCAGAATGGTCTAGAAAGTTTTCTTGCAAGGCTTTTCTTTTTCCTTGAAAGCAAAGCACTTGCCATTCTTCCCCTTAAGTAGTCTTTTTGTTTAGTTGTAATATAACTTACAGCAGTGTTGGAGCACAGTTAATGGCAGGGATAACAAGTACAAGGCAGGTACTGGGGAAGCCATTTATGGCAGGCAGGTCTCCATTCCTGTAAAATTAATGAGTTTTGCTTCAGTCATGGCTTAATTAATATGCAGATTATTTATATACTACTACCAGAGGAAATGGGCATTGTGCAGACAGTCACCAGTTATTCAGTTTTTTCCTTTTTTTAAATCCGATTTCATGTCCCTCCTCGATCCATGCTACCTTGTGTTCTTTTAAAAAATACAGTACATATATAATACACATATGTGTAGATAAACATAAATATATGCTAGTTAACAGAAGCCAGATTGTCTGCTTACCTTGCTTGGAGTGGCACTTTGGGATGCTTTATAGAGGGTGTACAAAGCACGCCTGGCACTGCTTCCCTCGGGGTGAGGATTTGGCTGCACTGGAGCTGTGTTTTATGTCACTTGCAAGTGATATGGACTAATTATTTCTATGAGTTGTTTCCCAAACAGTAAAATGATGTCAGTGCTGTTCCCAAACAGCAACAAACTTGGCAATTTCAAAAAAAAAAAAAGAGGAGAGTGACAAATTTGTTTCTGAGAGAGAGGAAAAGTCAAGTAGGGCAATATATGGTGTGTCAAACAACCATGTAATTACAGGAATTGAAAGACGAAAATATTTGAAATAAATTTATTTCTATTTATCTGATGGCTGATGAGAAGCTTCTCTTACTTTGTAAAAGGAAGAGTGACTTGCATCAGCTGTCTCTATCTCCTGTGTTATTTTTCCCAGTGTTGTCATTCCTGCTAATATTTCCTGTCAATGCTTTCCCAGCTCTCTTAAATCTCATGTTTTTTGCAGGCTCGCTTGAAGCCAAGAGGTAGACTAAAATCCTTCTCCCAGAGGTTTACTTCTGGCTGCTTCTGCTGGAGGGTAGAGGTTAGAGATGGAGCCTGCTTAATGTATTTGTAGTTTTGCTTTGAGATGATTAGTGCTTGAGTTTACTGAAAGTATGAACCCCAAACTTCCTTTAAAATAAAGCCGGGGGTAAGTGGTGGTTGACGACTTCAGGCTGTTTTTGTTCTGTAGCTGGTGGAAACCTGAAAGACTTGATGTTTATGACATGAATTTCCACTTTCTTTTACGTGTAAGCTTTCTATACAAGCAGCAGATTATGAAAACACACATTTTAAAAAAGTGGTGAAATGGTTTTTAAATGGCTCCTAAAGTGTTTCTTTTTTAGAGATGAACTATCTTTATATGTTTATCAAGTCTTTTGCAAGTGGAGAGGGATGCCTGATTCTTTGGGCTTTTTCTCTGCGAAAGAGCTAAGCAAGCTTTTATTCAAATAAAAAGATTGCTATTGAAATCAATTTAAAGATAAAGTGCAGAAGTAACTCTGACACGCTAGCTAAATTTTGTAGGACTGTTTGCCACTCTTAAAAGTGTGCTACAGAGACACACACATAAATAGGAGAAGAAAGTGGTAAAGGAATGGGGAATATAAACCTTCAGGCTTTCTTATTAGCTAAAGCGGAAAAACAGAATTCCCAATTTTTGTCCTTTTTCTTCAGATTTTTATTTCCCCCCCAAAACCAGAATTTCTGCAGAAGAATCCACACTGAGCAGCTGACAGGCAGCAGCTTGGGAAGTTAGCACTGAAGCAAACAATTCCTTTCCTATATCATACACTTCTGTGATCTGTCTTTAAAAAGAAAGAAAAAATCTCATTCTTTGAGCATTCATGTGATAATCTGCAGTGTAGTAAGTGTACAGGTTTAGCTGATTTGTGGTTTTTTGTGGGTTTTTTTTT
>VZTA01025643.1:56246-238210 GCA_013398855.1 Mohoua ochrocephala
TTCCTCAGTGCCCAGTACTTCCCAGTTTATGTATTCAGCAGGAGTTTTTCAAAGCAGTGTAAGTAGAAACAGAACGTTAAGGGGCTGTACAAGTGCACAAAGTATTTGCTTTACAGATGGACAAAGAAGAATTTGCTACATTGACGAATGAATCTCGAATTTCCTGAGCTAGCTGTAAAGATGTGTGTAGCGTGACTCGGACTAAAGATGTTCTAACAAGTTGGACTGACTGGTGTGAATGTTTTTTGTGATGGCTCCACTAAGTTCAGCATCTTTGCATTATTTATAGCCATCTGCTTGATGTGTTGAAGGCTCTGGCTCAATTAGATTACCTTTTAGCAGGAACAGCTCTCAGGAACAGTGCAAACAGGCATGTGTCTGGCTGCTGCAGAATAAATAAGAAAGTAAATAAAGTCAGCGGTGTCTTCCTGCAGGGCTCTTTAACTGCTTTACTTATGGAATAAAAAGGACACAAAATGGAAATATTTCAGGACAAAATATGTGATGACCTTTGGCCCTACAGTGTGAAAAGGGGGTGTTAAGGAATGGAATTATCCACATATTTACAATGGATTACAAAAAAAGCCTGAAGCCAATCCACATACCAATGAGTTCTAAATGCCTCCGAGCTGCTGAATTTCCAAAAATCTACATTTTCGTTTTGTAGGAGGGAGTTATTTGTAAACTTAATTGGGGGGGGGAGGTGTGGAAGTGACATTTTAAACAAGATATTCAGAAAGACCAGCCAAGAATGATGGAAACCACAACATACTGTGGTGCTGTGACCGCAGGCAAGTCCTTCAGTCCTATTTCAATCTGTTTCTAACAGCAGCACTGGGAGAACAGCATTCCGTTTCTGCATGATCTGGTTTGGAGAAGAATTTTGCTCTCAAATGAGTCATTTCACTATGGAAATATGGGATGAGTGAGGTAAATTGCATTGAGTCCCTCTTAATTGTATGTGGAGAAAGGAAAAGAACATCTCTGATGCTTTTAGAGAACTGTAAGCTGTAAACAAGAATATGCAGCCCCAGAATTTCCCTGTGTGCTGAGTAATCAGGGTGAGATTGAGAGGCAAAATAATCTTTGACCTTTTCTGCTTTTCATAGCAGGGGTGAAAGTGAAAAGATGAGCAAGATCTTCTGGAGGTCAGCAGTGGTGTAAGATCAAGGAGAACTCAGGCATTCATTCATCTGTGCTGAATAAAACCCGTATCAGTAATGCAAAATGAGAGTGCTAATTAAGAGATGCAAATGGATGGTGACAGTGTTGGTATGGCTGGGGAGGAGGCTTGTAAGCTTCTTGTTGTGTTCCCACCAAAAACCTGCACTTGAGTATAGGAACGCCTGCGTCAGCCATTCCTGAGAGCCAGCACCTCAAGGGTGGGTGATGTGAAAACTTTGAGTTTCACAGTCAGTCAGGAAAATTTCTCTGGGAAAACTGTGGAAACTTAGTGGAAATGTACAGGCCAATATAGTCCTAATTTTTTAATTATTATTTTTTTTCTCTTGAATTTAATTTTTCTTAACCGCTCAAGAAAATTGTGTACTAAGAGTCAGCATTATTAACATTGACACAATGGAGCAGTTTCAGTAGTTGGGAACTTTTCTGCATGTTCATTAGTGTTTATTTATGGGGAAAAATATTAGAAGGATGTGGAATTCTGCCTCCACATTAGTGAAGAGAAGCTGTCCACTCTAAGGACGGTGGCAAACTGGAGCACACACATCAGGAACACTCTTAATTGTAATGATGTAATTTGGGTTTTAGCATCTGCCTCTTTCTTAATTGGACAAATTGCAACCAATACAAATTATTATGACAATGACAGTAATTACAGATTGATAAATTAGAGGAACAAAGATGCTGCAAATAATTTGTTCTCTCCCCTAAATCATCTCGGTCTGCAGTTGTATGGAAACGCTGCCATTTCTTCATCCTCTGGAAGTTTTTCACTCTCAAGCTGCTTCTCGATATTCTGAAATCAGCCTGTTATTATCTTAGCATGACATTTGGCCTGCAGTTCCCAGCTAGGGATGGAAAAGGCTATCATTGGGCCTCTCTGCACAAAATAGCTGGGCAGAACATTTCTGTACACAGGGACTGTTATTCTCACCTTTTGAAGAGCAATTTCTTTGATGACTTGGAGAATATTTGACCTTCAAAGTAAAAGCTGCAGGCAGTACAATTTGCCTTTGTAGTAGTTGTGTAGAGGGTTGGATTTTGTGTGTGTGTCTTCCTTGTTAGTTTTGAGAACAATCTCTTCACTTTTCTGTAAATTGCAGTGATCGTTGTTGAACTGGTTAGTCCCATTCAGGCTTAGAACTGAGTTACCAATAGTGAAGAACAGGTAATATTTAAGAAAGCATCCTTTCTTGAAAAGCTCGTGGAGTTCTTAAAAGCCTCTTCAGCTATATATGAGAAAATCAGGCTTCTTGTATTTTCTATGTAAGGTGTACAGTGATTTTCTTTTTCCCCTGACAAAAAGCCCTCTCTTGTTGTCTCTTCAAGTTAAAGGAAGAAAAGGATGTGATGTGGGGACGGAAAACCTGTCCCCAAAGTACCTGTACCCCAAACAACTGCAGGTCTTGCACACTTGCCAACTAGCAAAAACATGTAACCTTTCCTTAATTTGAGGACGACTTGGGAGGCTGCTCAGTGGAGAGGTCAGAGTAGATTCTGAGCTCTTTTAGAACTGTTCTCATTTATTTTATCTACTATCAGAGGAGCTTCAAGAATGACTTCAAGGGAATTTATTTATTTCTTTATTTATATAACACAATATTGCTCTTAAGTTTAATCTGGAACTCGTGCTTCTAACTTCTTGAGCAAATTTTTTAAAAACTTGCACTAATTTTTAGAAACTTGAATGTGTTCTGGAATACTGTAGCACAAATAAACATTGCCAGCGATTGAAGATCCCACAGTAAGCAAAGAAAGAATTGTTTTCCTATTGAAAAGATTTTTGCACTAACATGCAAAGATTTTGGTGAAAGAATAAATATTTAGACTTTGCTCTGTCCACTGTTCTGTCAACCGTGGAGATTATTGATGTGTTCTCTAATTTTGACCAGAAAATCCAATACATTGGACTGACAGAATTCAAGTGTTGCAGGTGCACACCAAGGGGCAGGATCTGATTACATATTGAGGTAATAACTGGTTTCTTACTTGGGACCGTAGTATTTTCTAAAAAGAGTTATTTCTATTGAGGCATGAGAGTATTGATTAAAAAAAAAGGCAGGCAGTCCATGCTAAATAGTGATTGGTTATTGTGAAACACTTGTCTGTATTAATATCTACTGTGTTCAGTTAATATCTTAAATTTAATACTAAGGTTTAAATTTCAAATTTAATCAAAATAATATAGTTTGTCTTGGGATTGCCTTTTCTGTCTGAATACTGTGTACTAACAAATAATATAGTTTTGGTTAGTGATTTTTCTAAAATCAGTGAAGTTTTGCTAGATTTGTATTGGAATAAGTAAACAGATTTTCCCCTCCATTCCAGTAGATTGGTCTCTTTCATTCATCATAATGTACTTTTTCGCCTTTCCCTTTATGTTTTCCCAACTCGATGTATCTGTAGGAGATTTGGGCAAGAGGCTCAAAGGTGCATTTTATGGAGCGTGTGTCTGGCTTCCTGTGACACTTGGATACGTCTGTGGACAAGGAGCTGAGTTAGTTATGTGAATTATTTGTATTGGTTTATGGAGCGCTGCTGCACTCTGTGGACAAACAGAATGGATAATCTGCTGCCTGTTAATGCACTGTGGGGTTTGATGTGCTGTTCTAATACTTAATGCAGAAAACCCTTCAGCTCTGCTTTTCATTGTGGGGATAAATGGATCAAACTAATCAACAGGTTAGAAGGGCTGGCCTTTGTAGCAGCTGGGCAGCAAATTCCTGAAAGGCATTGCTGGTTTTACCCAGTCCCTCCTGAATCGTTTTCATGAATTATTTTTATTTCCAGTAAATTATGTATAACCAGAGAACCGCAAACACTTGTTAAAAGAGTGCTGGGATCATTCCCCTCTGCTCACATGTGGACTTGATGAGAGCCCAATATTCCAAAGTACTGTATGTGCTCCTCTCTTTGGATGGGGGAGGATGCTTGTTAGCTTCTGTAAGATTAGGGACTGTAAGAGCAGGTAACCATGCACAGTTGTTTACTGCTAAATAAAAACACATGTAAATTCTTTCCTGGTACAGAAAAATCCATTTTCATGTGGCATTGTCTTTGAAAATGACACTTTACAGAAGATTAGGAAGGGACTGTGCAGGGGAGATACTCTGTGCTGGAAACTCAGCTTAAAAATCTGAGAAATAGTGTCTTTCACAGGCACTAAGCTAGCAGGTGAGTTTGTGACTGCCAGAGTGGAGGAGAAAGAAGATGGGCTTCTGAGGAAAGAGAACTGTTTATTTATTTAGGGCTATTTCAGTTGTTTATAGAATCATAGACTATCCTGAGTTGGAAGGGACCCTCAGTGATCTGAGAGTCCAGCTCCTGGCTCTGCACAGGATACCCCAACAATCCCACCCTGTGCTTGAGAGTGTTGGCCAAATGCTTCCTGAACTCTGCCAGGCTTGGGGAGCCTGTTCCAGTGTCCAACCGCCCTCTGGGTGAAAAACCTTTTCCTAATATCCACCCTAAACGTCCCTTGACTCAGCTCCATGCCATTCCCTCAGGTCCTGTCACTGGTCACCAGAGAGCAGAGATCAGTGTCTGCCCCTCTGCTTCCTCTTGTGAGGAAGACTGTGTTTAGTTAGAGAAGACACAATTCACAAGTGAGACAATACTAAAATTTCTTGGAGATTACTTGCTTAGAATAATTTTTAAGCCTTTGTTCTGCTGTGTCTTTTTTTTTTTCAGGCAAGACATCGTTTAATTTGTAAAACACTACGATGGTATTTATAGAACAAAGTCTCTTAACCTGGAGTCTGGTGATGTATTGGTATTTAAAGCAGTGATAATGCTGTTAGCGAGAAGCTTTAATTGCATGATTATAGACCAACAAAATTAGGCACAGCGACGTGCAGTCATGATAACCCAGTGATATGCTAAATTTATAGATAAGACTTCCTCTCTCTTCATCCCTATACTGTCAATATACAAAAATGTTCCTAAAAGCACGTACGCCAGGGAATTTGATGCTTGCTCCTGCACAGTGCTTTGCCAGCCAGCTTGGTGACGAGCTGCATGGATTTCAGCACATTGATAAGGTTCAGTGTCTCAAAGTTGGTTATTCACCTGATGCCTTTGGAAAAGCCCCTCTCCGTGTGCAAGTTTCTTACCTTCAAAAGGTCAGTCTTGGACGATACTGTGTGAAATCCATCAGGAGTCCAAGGTACACAGGGGTTATTTTACGGGATCCCAGCTGTACCTGCGGACTTGGCTTCACTCATGAGCTGCACTGGGAACCCCCCCAGCCATCTGTTTTGCGACCCATTTTGAAAAAACACCACAGCAAAGCACTCAGATTGCCTGTTAACGGAAGACTGCAGTTTATGATGACAGGTCAGCTTGTAAACATGGATTTACTGTTCTCTTTTATTGTGTGTCTATGCTAATCCATAGTTACATGCTATAAACTGGGACCTCCTATGAAATTCTACATGCAAATCAGGCATTATTCTGTATTATTGTGATAGGGGTTTTTTTGGGATGTGATCTTTGGGATGCATGAGTTACCAGGAGGTGTACGTGACAGGAATAGTACTGATTATAACTGTCCCTTTTTCTTCAGTGAAGTGTTACACAGTCCATGGCACTGTCTGCTCTAGTGCAACATCCTAGTTCTGTGCAAGGACGAGGCAAAATGTGTCTTACTACTGAGAGTGTGCTCAGCAGGACAGTTGGGAATGATTAAATGCGGCTCAGAGCAACATCTTTGCTCATGACACAGTGATTCAGCACTTCATGTTTCTGAGCAAGGAACAGGACTGCAGCCATCCCCTAATTGCTGTCAGCCTCGTGTACAAGCAGTGTTTTCTGCTTGGGTCCTGTGCTTTGTCCATCCTCTGCGCTCTCATTCTCGTACTTAAACCATGGCAAGTTAACTTGCAGAGGTGTTACACCCTGGAGATAACAGTTGAATAGCATCATTCATTAAAACAAAACAAAACAACCTATATGGTCTCTGCTGCTTTTCATTTTGAAATAGGAAAATGATCTTGGCACAGGGCATTTCCTGGGGATTAATGACTGGCTGGGGTTAATGGCCCTTGGCTGCGCTGTGGGCCATCAACTCCTCCCTGCTGGTCATTAATCTGCAGGAAATGCCCTGTGCCAAGATCATTATTGTTGTATTTGGGTTCTTTGAGAGCTGAATTCGGGAACCCACACTGCTCTAATGTGTGAGAGCCTGCTGGGTGTTCTTACATTTAGGCCCTACACATTATTATTTTTTTTTTCCTGAGCTTATCTGAAGTTTCCAAACGTTTCTCCTAATGGAAAGTGTCTGTAACGCTTGAGGTCCTTTAAAAATACTTCACTGAGCAGCAAGCAAGGTAGTGCTAAACTTTGTGGTGAAAATAAAAGTTCTGTGTAGCGAACATTTTTGAAAAGAGTGTGAACCTGGGGCCAGTCTGTGCCTTTTGGCCTGGCCTAGAGCAACAGGCAGAGCATTGGCCCTGGCATGGGAGCCTGACAGGCAGAGTGTCTGGGCTGTCTGCTCTAGGGTGGGATTGCAGGACTCAGGGTTTGCACGAGCTGTAAACCCCATCTTGAAGCAAAGATGGTTCCCATTTTTGAGAGATATTTGCTCTATTGGAAAATTAAGAGGAAGAAGAGAAACCGATTTTCTGCTCTACCACCTGCCAACAGTGTGCACAAAGTGAGGTTCTGTTCCTTCTTCCCATAGGATTTCAAGTTCAGAATGCACAACTTTTTAAATAGATTTTATGTAGTAAGTTTCTCATGTCTTCTTGTACTCTCTACTGAAATTGGTTTAGAGTTGAATACAAAAATCCAGAATGTGAGAAAAAAAAAAAAATTAAAAAAATTCCTTCAAGGAGGTCAGTTTAGTGTTGTGGCCTGGAAGTGGCAATTCATGACTATTGGCATATTTCTTTATTAAAAAAAACAACCAAACCACACAAAACCACCACCACCACCACCACCACCACAAATCAGTCCATATCTAGGAAACAAAGACACTGACAGAGGCTTCTGCTCATTCTGAACTCCTGACCTAAAGGTGCATGGCCAAATTGTTTCATGCTTCATCTGTCTGTCCACTGACTCCAACATCACTTGTTGCAGATTTTAATCCAGTAAAAAAATATGTGGAGNCAGCTACCAGACTTTTACTACTAGATAAAACTATTAGGTCATATTAGACCATATTACAAGTAAGGATATGAAGAAGTGAAGCTCATACAGCAAGCAGTAAATGCAGTTTTGAGGGATTCAGCTGGCGAGTAAAGTTGATACTGTGCATTCATCTGACATTCCTAGATGACTGTTTTTATGTCAGTGAATTAATGAATTCACTGAAAAGAGTAAAAATCAATGCTGTGCCCTGCTTTTTATTTTTCTCCTTACTTGCTTTTTTTCCTTGCTCCTTCCTTTCTCTCTGTGACTCAGACAGGTCTGTGAAGCATCCTGCTCTTTCCTTCAGAGGCTTTGCAAATAGGCAGCCTCTTGCTGTCCTCCTCCCAGTCCTCAGATGTACCACGCTGTGAAGCTGCCTTGGGTCAACAGGAAACCTTCAAAATGTGCATTTCAGATCTTGAAAATGCCACAGTGTGCATGAGATTTGAAGACGGCTGCAAGCTTAGTAGAGACTGTCACATCTCTATAGACCTTTGTGATGGATTTAGTAGCATTTCATCAAGGAGAGGGAGAGATGTTTCATCAGGAGAAAAGGTCCTGGTTCAGGTCTACATCAAGACTTTTACAGATCTTCAGATTAAGTGTGGGATTTGGATTTTTTGGGATGAAAGTATGCTCATAACCCAGTCCTTGTGTCTACAAGTCAAGGATTATTTCTGCTGTTGTAGAAGGAACGCTCTTAGAGTTATCTCTGTAGTAGTGATTAGGAGCTGTCAGTCTGAAAGTTTTACCTAGAAAATGTGATATGACAAGAAATGAGGAATACTAATATTTTATAAGTAAACAATACTATTATAGCAGCATTTTTGTTGCAGATGGAATGGTTGTTCCTACTCTGACAATAAGCCTGTAACAAGGAGAACACAGCCTGCCGTTACTAGCTTTCCATGTGCTTTTTAAAAATAGATTTTCATGTTCTGTCACTTACACCCTGAATATCAGAGATGATGTAGGTAAGTCAGGAAGTTGATATTGTTGTCGATGCATTTGAGAGACTCTGTTAGTGAAAGCAAAGAAAAATGCAGTGAATGGCAGGGGAGAAATGACAAGCCTGCCTTTGTTTGCCTAATCTAGGAAGATGGAAAGGAATGGGGGAAAAAAAATGGCCTGTAAAAAAACCTTGCTTAAATTCCAAAGTATCTTTGTTTTGCTGCTAGTCTGGTAAAGCCATCTTTTATTGCTGTCAGACTATAAACTTTAAGCAGAAAATATTTGGTGTATCCTGCAGCCTTTTGAGTTAGAAGGCATCCATTTACTTTGCAAACCTATGCCTGCTTTCTCACAAAGACCATGGAGTTTTTTTTTTTTCCCTTTGGATAAAGGGAATGTGGGGAGAAGAGCTCCTAGGGGAAGGGCAATAAGTCATGAGAAACGGATTTTCCAGCTGCTCCTTTCTCTGCACCCAGCCTTGATAAGGACTGGTCAGAATGGATCCCTGGTACCAAGAAGTGGGGGATCCCCTTTTGGCTACATTGACCTCCTTGAGGGATGAGCATCAATCCTGATGACTTGTATATGTGTAAAAAATTTCCTAAAGTGCATACAAGGATAAACCAGGCTTTAAATCTGTGCTGGTTTAGGCTGGGGTAGAGTTAATTTCCTTCACAGTGGATAGTACTGTTGTTGTTGTCAGACATACCCAATTATTTTACTCTGTTAGTGTCAGGATGTGAAATGAAAGGTGGTTTTTGTTGGTTTTGTGCTCTTAAGATCACTGGCTTTACATAAGGTTAACCAGCTAACAGTTATTTTGTAGTCAGCGACAAAAACAAGGCTGAAGAGTTCAGTGTGATCTTTATCTCAGGTAGGGGTCAGTGCTATCTTTACTGTATGCTTAAAAAACCTGTCAGAAACCGAGTAAATGTTAATTAAAAAATGTTGTGGGCTGCAGACAGAATTTCCATTAAAATTAAGTTTAAATGGAGAATTCTGAAGCAGTTTTGCTGGAGCTAGAGCCATCAGGTCAGAATGATGCTGAGTGGTGTAGATGGTCTGATCTATGCAGAAGAATGCCAATATTTGACTGTTATATACCACACTCGTTTGACCTACTGTGGCTTTGTGTCTGTTTCCAGAAATTATCCCAGTTTTATCTTACTGTAATGTTTTTCTAACTGCCCTGATGTTTACAGAGCAATATTTAGAACATGGCAAAAACCGTGGAAGCAGAATGATGCCCCTATTTTATCTACTGCATATAATATTCATTCCGAAGAAAGGTGATTTTTGTTAGCTGCTGTTTTTCATTGTAAAAATTAACGGGTGGTTGTGTACATTTCTTGGCTAAATTTTAGCTAGTATTTGTCTTTGCTTCTCATTTCCTACCTGCCAAACATTTGAAAGCGTTATCCCAAGAAAGAGATGGAGCCCGTGATAGTGATTACTAATTGTAGAAAAGTAAGTAGCTGTCAGTAACACTTTAAAAACTTGTTAGCCAGATACTTGTCTATATGTATGTGTTGCTTAGTTTTGTTGGCTTCAGCAGAAATTTATCATTCTCTTTGAAATGTGGAACATCTTAGAGGAAAGACAGACTCTTAAGCATTTGCAAACCCCAAGATACCAGGAGAACTTGGTTTGCAATCATAAAGAGAAGCAGTCATACCCAAGAGACATCACTGCTGGACTAAGAAAAATGTTTGCCAATCAGCAATATATAATGAATAATGAACAGTATTTGTCATCTCCCTGAAAGTGGGGCATTGCAATACAAGTTGTACAGCTGTTATTGTTTAATTGCAGCTGGATTAATAAGACGTAATTTTTACAGCCCATTTGCAATATACCACTGGGGAATACGTTTTATTACCACTTTGGGTGTCTTTTAGTTAATAATTTGTGCCTTTTGAGCATAAGTGTTTGGCTTCAAATCCCAGATACAAGTTTATTAAAAATTGTAATAGTTCTTAGAGACTATAAAATGAAATGAAGTGCACAAAATGTGCATTTCCAGTGCTTGAGTTTCAAATCATTTTTTTACTTGACTAATTTCAGTGTTTCCAAGACTAGAAAGTATTGAATTTAAATAATTATTAAATATTTAATTTGCTAGACATACAGCATTATTTTCAATAGATTATTTATATTTGTTAGTAATTAAAGATTCAGAATGGCACTGAGAGGATGTGGTCATAATATGTGATTTTTAAAACCTGCCCAATGTTTATGCAAAGCAGTGGCAGTGCAGGGAAACAGAACTGGTATTCGAAGTCAGAAACAAGAACAGGACAGTAGTTAAATGATCTGATTTACAGAATAAAGCCGACCTGGTCAGAAATAATTGACAAGCCTTTTACAGATAAACTGGGCCTTACTGCTGGTGGAATGGGATCTCTTGTTAATGTCAAGGGTAAATCAGTTCTTGGCTAATTTCCCTTTGCTTACCACTGGCAAATCCTCTAAGCAAGTGTCAGAGATGCAAAGCTACCTGTGGATGAAAACACTTCCCTACAAATTCCCTCAGACAACTGGAGTAATTTCTCAGTTACCTGTGAAAAGCAGCACCTCTCCGGCCTCTGTGCTCCACGTTCAGGTGCTTGTATTTCCTTGCCCTCCACATCTAGCGGTTACTCCCAAACAATATGCTGAAATACAGAGAAACAAAACCCTCTCTTATTTTTGGGATGTGGGACCTTTGCTTCCCCTTTGATTATTTTCAGGTTTTAAGCTGGTGGTACACAAAGGTGAGAAGGTGCCGTGGTGCAGATGTTGCTGTTTGACGCTGTGGATGTGCTGCTCTTTTTGCTGTTCTCTAGGCAGTCTGTCTCAGTAGATACAAGTAAAAGTTGATATTTTTGCGATGGAAAATGTTGAGGACGTTCTTCTCCAAGTGGGACAAGGTCTTTTGACTGGTTAAACAAGCATAGTACCTGGTGATTCCAGTCTTGTTCCTTTTACAGCACAGTAAAACTCACTTGGTTAAATTGAGAAAATATTGCTGGAATGAGAGGGAAAACAGACAGTTCTACAAGTATTTAAAGGAGCTTACTAAAACCATGCTCACTGTTCCGTGTTTAAACAAAAAAAACCTCAACCCCTCCCCAAAAAAAAAACAACAAACAAACCCAAAAACCCAACAAAAACCTCAAAAAGAATGCTTTAGTAAACATTTGGGAAAAGATTCACAGAACCCTTAATCCAAATTCTGTCAGCATCAGGGGGAAGGCTGAAGAGGAGGAGGCCTAAAAACGATGATACTCTGCAATATTCAGAGGAACTCAATTTCAGAATTAGATTTTCGCCAGAAAATTGATTCTGTTCCTTGTTACAGCAGTGCTTAGAGCACAGGTGAGTTAAGTGTGTGCAGCAGCAAACCACACTTTGTAAAAGGTGTTCTGTGAGCTTGCAGTCATTGTCCAGCACTTGTACATAATTACAAGCAACTAACCCTACCTTTTAAAAAGTGGTGATATTTATCATGATTATCTGAGCAGAGAAATGGAAAAGCAGCTTTGCTGTGGTGTTACCGTAGTGGCCAGCCGTGTTTTAGATTGAATACGTGCCTGTTACTCCTTCATCCTTTTAAGATTTTACTCTGAATATTGAAATTGGTCTGTGCCAGGGAAGCCTCCTCCCATCTTTAGTTCATTCCATTATCCAAAGTAATGGGTCACAGGACAGGATTAACACAGCCCTTCTATGGATGAATGTACAATTTAGAACAAGACTAAGGTGAGAATAGAGAAAGGTGGAGAGCTTGCTCTAAGCAAACACTAAGTGTAATGCCTCTCCTACCCTCTGATAAATCCTCTTATCTCTGAGCATTGTGTGGAAGGGAGGGATAAAAGATGAACCTGTCCCTCACTGAAATAGGAATTTGCTTAAAGGTGAGAGCAGAGTAAAAGGAACTATGTTAAACTTGAATTGTAATTGCTGCATCTGTGTCAGGGTTTGAAGGATCATGCACTGCACAAAGCTTCAATAGAAGAGCAGTCCAGCTGTAGTCCTGCTTTTTTTGTTCCTATTTTCCTTGCTGTGTGATGAGTGAACTTGACTGGGCTACTTTACATGTGATGATAGTACTTGTGTGAAAAGAATTAATTTTGGGGTTTTTTAGGTATTTAAAGAATTTGATCTTGAAGACGAAAACTGAGCAATAAATATGAGCTTGCTGTATCTCTTGCCAGATAATTTAGTCTGAATTTAATATTTGAAAGAGTCAGAGTGAAGCAGGGAATGACCCAACCTTCAGACATTTGCACATGTCATGTGACTGTCAGTAAAACAAGATCTGCCTTGTATGGGCACTTGTTATTAAAGCTTGACCATGGGAATCCTGGCTGAGCCTGGGCTTCTGTTAGACAACTTGACACATGACTTGCTCGGTACTCACAAAAAATCTATAAGGTTTGATTTTTAATCACAGGAGGTAGTACAGACAGATGCTCGCCGTTTGTATTCAGTAATACCCCAGTGGAAAAGCTGCTGCAGGATCTCCTGTGAATTAATTTTTCCTGGTAATTAATTGTCTGAAAACTTGAGGGGGTGAGCTAGGAGAAATTCTTCATGACTGTTGCAGCACCTGGAGGAGAAGGTTAAGGTGTAGAAAGTCCATTAAGCTGCTAACTCTTGTTTGTGCCTTCTGAAAATTCTCCTGTCTATTTTCACAGTCACATGAAGATGGGGGGCGCTGATTTAAAGCACGTTAGTAATTTGGATTTGTTCGTGGCGTTAGCAGTCAGATGTGTATTTTTATTACCTTGAGGCGCTGAGGAAATTGGCTGTGAGCATTTATATTAAGTATTGTTCTGGCTCCACATTTTCCGGTGTGTTCGTGGCCGTGGCATTGTGCACCCTTGGTGAATACAAAGATGCTTATGAAATGTTAAGGCTTAGTGTATTTAATTTCATGTCAAGAAGGACTCCCTGCCACAGTGTTCAGCTGAGCCATTGTGAATAACTGTCAGTCTCAACACTGACACAAAGCACTTTCGTGTGTGTGCGATGTGAGATTTTGTGGATTCAAAGCCCTTTTTTTTCGGTGTATTTTAAAATTCTACAACAACTGGGCTTTCAGCTTTTCAGAACGTGTGGAGCAGTTTGGCTTTGTGGCTCTTTGGGCCTGCTAAAGTGGCCTTCAGTTTGGGGGTGGATATCTTTGGACCTTAACAGTTCTGTATCTTTTTAAATGTATATATTATTATTTATTACAAAATGTGTATATGTTTATTCCAGAATCATGTACCAGTCTTCTTTCATTGAGCTTTCATATTAATTTCTTGTGTCACTGTCAATGCTGGAATATATGTGAACAACTTTTTCACAATAACCTTTTGATATTAATAGCGTTTTGCAATAGTAAAGCCAGTAGCAAGATAAAATTCAGGAAACAATTTGGTCACAATTAAATGGGAAGGAAAAGTACCGTCCTGATGACAAAACTGAATTCTCATTTAAAACACATGGAGTAGAAGTTTGCCAGCCTTCAGGAAGCATAAAATGCCATTAACCAGCATTTAGTCACTTGCTAATACTGGATGTGATTTCTAATTGCTTCTGTACTTTGTCATTGTTTAACACAATCAAATCAAATTGGCCAGAAAATTTTTCTTGGATCGTCATAGTCTATAACTATGTTTTTACTGTTATTGTTCCAGCTTCTTTTTCATCACCCCAACCTTTACTGCTTCATTAAGTCTAAAATTAGACTTTGACAATCAGCCTATTTTATTGGAATTATCAAAAGAAAGAAATATACATGGCAAAGTTGAAGGGGAGGCTCCAGCATTGTATTTTATTTCATGCTTAGCAGTTCCTTGAGAGCTATCAAAGTCAGGGATCCTTTATTTGTAATTAAATACTCCTCACTTTAAAATCATGACTAATAAATGTCAAGTGCAAGAAGAGGCAGTGTTATTCAGTGAAGGTCCTTGCATATGTTTTAGGGTGAAAATGTGTAGGCACGAAGGTTGTTAATTTTTAAAATGTTGTAGGGTTGGTTTCATTACAAAATCCTAAAGTTAACCACTTCAGATAAAGCTCAAAAATCATTGAAACATTTGGGGAGCTCTTATCCTACAGGAAGCTCTTGACATTTATGGTAATTAAAAGTGAAGGTATCTATTAAATACTTAAGTTATTCATATAAACACCAAGCTGGCGTGCGACTGTAGGAGTTTATATATCTTAATTAGAGCTGGTCAGAACTGTTCAGTGAAACTGTTTTCTGTGTTTGGTGGTGGCTGGAGTTTAATGTTTTAATGAGACCCAAAACCTTTGAGAGACATTGACATAAATGCTTTGGGAGTCACCTGGAATGAGATTTATTATCTTGCAGTTGGCAGATCCAGTTTGGTTTCAGCGAGGCAAGGATTTATAAAGAGATGCCTGGAGCATCTCTTTATGAGACAGGCTGAGAGAGTTGGGGTTGTTCAGCCTGGAGAGGAGAAGGCTCTGGGGAGGCCTTAGAGCCCCTTCCAGAGCCTCAAGGGGCTCCAAGAGAGCTGGAAAAGGGCATGAAGTGATAGGACAAGGAGGAATAGCTTCAAACTGAAAGAAAGTAGGTTTAGATTGGCTATTAAGAAGAAATTCTCCCCTGTGAGGGTGGTGAGGCACTGGCACAGGTTGCCCAGAGCAGCTGTGGCTGCCCCATCCCTGGAAGTGTCCCAGGCTAGGGTGGATGGGGCTTGGAGCAACCTGGGATAGTGGAAGGTGTCCCTGCCCATGGCAGGGGGTTGGAATGAGGTGGGCTTTAAGATCCCTTCCAGCCCAGAACATTCTGTGATTCTCTATGGTTCTCCCTCCCTTGCTCTTGTGCACGTGTGTTGCAGTCTGTTTTGGCATGGGTGCTCTGTGCCCTGTGTGGGTTTTTTGTTTCTAATGAAGAGTAGGAATATACAAATCTTTCATTTCTCTGTGGAGTAGCCCAGTTGATCTTGGCCCCAGTGATTTGGCTGATTGTCCTGATTCTGACTTATAAGCATTAACTCAAGTGTTAGGATTTAAGAGTATCTAGAGAGAATCGTGTTTAGAATCAAATTTTGGAAAGTTACTGTTTCTATTGAGCAGCATCAGCAAAATATTGTTAGTTCTCAGTACCGTTTTAAAAGTTGCAGGAATTAGGTCTAAACTGCAGAGAAAAACATTTTTATCACCACTTATTTGATTGGAAATCCCTTTAAATAAAACTTTCAGGGTGCACCCACAACATATTTCTGTCTATTTTTCCCTGTTACCATAGCATTTGGGGGCTTTCCTGCCATACTGTGAGATAATTCCATCTCTAGGATGGGCTTTTTTTGCCTTTTTTTTTTCTTCCTCTTCTTGAAGGAAGAACACTGTGTGCATTTGGATTTGTGCAACAATTAAGGATGCACCAGAAATGAGTCTGGTTGAACTAACGTAACACTAAGCACTGTGTTATGTAGTAATAGCTCTGTAATTGAAACACAGCCATAGAAATAGCATTGTAATTGGAAAGGCATTTTCTTTCCAGTGATGAAAGGCCCCCCAGTAAAATGGTGAAATCTCTCCCCAGTTTGTAGATTTTTAAACACCGGGCAGTCCATTTGGTGGTGATGGAAACAACCAGAATAAAATACTGGGTAGCAGGTTGGCACTTTGTTATAACCTCTTAAAAATAATAATAAAAATTACTTTTTGGGTATCATATTAATTCAACTGAGAAGTATGTATAGTTTAAAGGATGTTACAGAAACAACAAATGTTTCAATGCATTTCAGAAGAGATTTTGAGCATGCTGTTTTCAAATTTGATAAATGTGCCACTCTCCTCCGTTTGTAAATGCAAGTCTTTTCAATGTACTTTTTCATGCATTAGGTTTTTAATACTTACTTTTCCACACGTGCCCTGGAGAAAAGCATGCAATCCACTGTTACTCTGAGGTAAACTGGATTTCAGTGTAGTCTGTTTCAAGTTAAATGAAATTGTTTATTAGTTTTGCAGTTCTAGGGAGCAGAGGCACCCTTGGGTTTTTATTGAGCTGATGAGGGATATGTTAGCCTGTACATCCAAAGAGGACTGATGCTAATTGGGCTTTTCACTTTGATAAAGTCCTTGGTTTCGATGATGATACGCAGGTTAGCTGCATCTTTTAATTAACAAAAAAAAAATTAAATTCCTCTGCTGGAATTCCCTAACTGGTGAGTGGTTTCTATATGCAAGTATGCTCTCTTGTGGTAAGCCATTTTATTGAATCCTCCACCAGTTCGAAATTGTAACAAATTCTATTTCAAACTGTGATATTTTTAATCTGTTATTTTTTTATCATGCCATTATTTCCAGGGTTTGCAGTGTGCCATACAATGGCAGTGCTCTGGATGTGGAATGTGTGACTGTAAGTATTTTGCAGTTCTCTTTAGTTCAGTGAGTTACATTCAGTGTTGGAGCAGCACGTGACTTTCCTGGTAGCACCCAGCTTGCTGTGGAATAAAGTGCTGTGTGACTAACAGTGATTGTGTGGCCCAGGGTGTGATACTTGTACAGCCTCTAAACATCAGGTAATAAAGACAGAGGGCATTCTAGTGCTAAAGCACCTTTATCAAATTCTAGTAACTGCATTTGTGTTTGTTGCAGCAGCTGAGATGCTGTTTAATTGAATCTGAATCTCAGAAATTCAGTCACTCTGGTTTTGTCCAATAGCCAGGAGTGGGGGGAAAAAAAAAGGGCAAAACAACCCAAACTTTGCTGTGATATGGGTACTCCTGGGTGGTGTGACTGCAAAGGTGTGTTTCTTTGCTCAGCCTTGCAAGTAGGACTATCACAAGTATACATACAAATTCAAGAAGCATGAAATCAAATACATCTCAGTTGGCTCCTCTTAAAAACATCAACAAGACTGTTTTAGTCTTCATTATTAGCTTAATATCAGAGAAGTATAGCTTAATAAATGGCTGAGATACCTGTAATCCTCTATATATTTCTCATATGACAGCTGGGATTTTTATCCAGATTCTTTACCAGCTTAGTAATTTCCATATAAATTTCTGTAGCGTTTTGCCTGGGGGTGAAGATAGCCAAATGTCAGCAAAAACATGAGGTTATGTTCAAATGATCTCAGTCATGCAAGTCGTGGATCCTTCCCTTCAAGGGAAATAAGGCTGTAAAGAAGAATTTCAGAGCATGTTTTTTGAGGGCCATGAAATTCATGGAATCATCTTAAACCCGGAAACACCGGGCACATTCCATGGGAGCACAACTGCTGTTGACTTTTGTGGAAGTTTTGGCAGGCTGGTGACTCAAAGATCACATTCCCATGGTCACAGAGATGATGTGATGTGTGCCGCTGTGCATGAACATTTAATGTCAAAACAATCAATTATGCAGCAGGTGTGGGCTATAGTAGAATGATCTCATTTGGCACAGAACTTGGATAATGTGTAGGAGAGTAGGAGATGGATGGGATAAGAGCATGCTGGAGTAATACCTTCCATTTGCTGGAGCTTAATTCAGTTGAGGAGATGAACAGTGCTTTTAAAAGACGTTTCCGATGCATGCATGTTATTTCATTTGTTATTCTTTAATATCAGTTACAGCTCCATTCAGTGAGAACTGAAAAGTGTGACCCTGTCTTCCAGTTTTCTTCTGTTTTTATGTAACCTGGAAGAAACAGGGAGTTTAAAAGGTTCAGCACATGACACGTTGACTCAGCTCATCATGAGAGCTTAACAGACCCTGAGCAGGAATCTGTGCTAGAAGCTTGATATAAATATTTCATGGAGAAACGGAGCATTATTTTAAGGGCAGAAGTTGGTTAAACGGCATCAGCAGTTTCAAACTATAGAAGGCAGCAGGTGAACTGCACTGTTTACAGTGCTAATGGTAGGGAGGTGTGAGGTATGAATCTAGAGTTGAAGATGATGCTGTGTCATTGTGTTCAGACACAACCATATGCTCGTGGTGCTTTACCCCGTCTTGTTGCACATAACAGTCCCGTGCAGTCTGTTTTACCTGGAGCACAGGATTAGTCTCAGTTTAAGGTTTATTTCCATGGGACTGGTTTGCTGTATTTAGCCGTCACCATCTCTCTTGCAGTGGATTTCAGCTTCCAAGTTGTTTTTGTTTCCTACTGTCCTTCACATTTCTCTTTTCCTCCATGTCCTGACCCACATTTCTCTTTCCCCTCTAATACTTAAGAATCCCAAGAGTTTCGAAACAAAGAAATGTTTTCATTTGAAGTTTCAATTATCAGCTACTCAAGTCAGAAACACTTCATCCATCTTTGATATTGATTCAGCTTTCTGTGGTATGTGTGTGTGTTAAATATAAGATGGTATAGTTTTTCTTCTGGTTCAGTAGGCTCTCTTCAAGCTTTTATGTAACTGCTGTTCTGTTGAGTGAGATTTTCTGTTTCTTTTTCTCACTGGAGAGTACTGATAATGTAAGTAAAGAACAAGGCAACTGCTTCCGTTGCCTTCCTTCCGTTTTACCCCCACTTACATCGATTTAGAGCACAGAATGATGCATGGATTAAATAAGAATAATATTAAATATATCTGTATTTAAAATTCATGACTGTTCAGTGTTTGATTCTGCATTACCATTCTTTTTTCCTTTTTTTTTTNTTTTTTTTTGGTCATTATTCAGTTTTCTAGGTAGGCTGAATAATTATAATCAGCCATGCAATGCCCACAGAGTTGACCAGCACCTTGCAGTGAGTCCGAGACCTAGAGATGTATTAAAAGGCTCTTCTGGTTATTTTTGAAAGAGCAAGACCACGAGTAGTTTGCATTCAATAAGGATGAGGGATGCCCAGCTTGTCAGGATGGTGCCCCTGTGCTTCCAGAGGAGCAAGAGAAGTCAGTGGTTTTGGAGTATTTTAGGCCCTGCAGTAGGACTTTTGGAGGACACTGTTGACCATGAGTCTCACTGCTCTCTGGGTCCATTTCTGCTCTCTTCTTTGGCCTTTCCATGTTTTCTCTGCTGCTTCTCCCCAGCCCTTCTTGTCCCAGTTGCTGAGCTCTGAACCCCGTTTCCTGTAAATCAATCAGGCGTGCTGCGGTGAGATTTCTTGTTTGTTATTGGTGAATTAATGAAATCACATTTCAGAAATCTGTAGAAACATCTGCTCCTGGATTGAGAAGTTTGGAATTTTAACCCACAGGGTCAAAATCTGGCAGTTGGAGGCATTTGGAGCCAGATGCCATGCAGTGATAGTTCAGCAATCCAGCCTATAGACTGAACTGGCTGCCATGGAAGCTGTGTGAAAATAACCGCTACTTTATTCCACTCTTTTCTATTGTGTGTTGTTGCCAGTTCTTTCTTTAGTGTCCAGTTTTCAGAACCTGTGTTGCTTTTTTATGTTATTTTTTTTTTCCTGGTCTGATTTTGAGCTCAGCTCCTTATAGTGTGCATTCTTCTGTATCTAGAAGAATAAATCCAAGAGCATGGAGGAGAAACTCCTTTCTGTAACAGGTTACTGTATGAATTAATAGGAGGGATCACTTAACTTTGGGCAGAAGGTGAATCATATGGGAGTTGTACTGATGTTGCAATTGAAAAAGTTCTAAGGTCTGAAGACCTATTTTAAATGAGTGATTTATCTTTACTCTCCATGCTTATTTCTACCCTTCAATAGGTGCAAAGAATCTGTTACCCTTCTTTGCCACAATGAATAAAGTTATTTCTGTGCTGGAAATAAACAGGCAATCGCCAAAGCTGGAGACAGTTTTTCTTCTGGGTGGGTGATTTTCAAATAATTAACTAATTCAGTCATATGCAGAATACTGTTGTTCTTAAAAGCCTTCTGGATTTTGTGTGTCTCCTGGCGAGGTTTTCTGTACATGAACCTTGAAACAAATTTCAAAGCTATCAATTTTCATAGCCACATTTGTCAGTTTGGCAGCAGTTCATTCTGAGCTTGATGCTAAGCATGATTAGTGTAAGTTATTAACTATGCTTACCGTAAATCACCTGAATCTGCCCAGCTCTGCTGGCAAAGTGGTGTGAGGCTCAGAGTGGTGCTGGTACGTGTATTTATGACATATGCCCCTGCTCAGAAATTACCTTTATCTTCAGGTTTTCAAGAAAAAGGATACTATTTGGTAGCAAGGATAATTTTAGCAGCATTCCTGTCTTGCGAAGAAAATTACTGAGCATCTGGAGTTCCTAATATTTTATTTTTTATCCTTCAAAAATGAGCCATTTCTGTTCTCTGATCCTTAAAATCAATCCCTCAGCTGAAAAACGTGTTGAAATAACAGGTTACTCTTGGGGTTTAGAGTAACGTTTAGAGGCTGCAGCGGGAGTCTGGCACCTTTTGCATTTGGTTGCTGCTTGAAAACAAGCCCATCTCCCAGCCCAGCCTCTGCCCCAAAATGCTCAAATTGAAATTTAATGGCAGTGGGTGTAGCTGGAGGAGCACAAGTCAGGGTGTGATGGTTTGAATTTTAGTAGGCACAAAAAAAAAGAAAAAAAAGGAAGAGAGGAAGAAGGGAAGGTGGAAGAGGAGGGAAGCCACGGGTGACTTTCCTGAAGGAAGATGTGTCACGGTTGTGTCGGGTTATACAGTGCAGAGTCCCCGGCCACGGAGCTGCAGGAACCAGCTCCCACAGCTCGCTCCTGTGTCTGCAGAAGGTGAAATCACACGTGCAGTGCATCTTAGTGGCCCCTGGAGGTTTCTCTATTGATCTGTGTCTTAATAATGCATAATAGGCAATCAGAGCTTTCCTGATCTTTTCAGAGACACGCTGTCAGCGAGAGTCGTAAATCACCCTGCTGCTGGTGGCTGTGTCTGACCTGCCCTCCACAACACCTCAGTAGCTTTCACTTCCACTGGGACTGCTGCTGACTTACCCGACAGTCAGGCTTGGGGATTGGAACAGTTGCAAGTCTCCATTCCGTGGCCTTTCAACAAGGCAAGATAGATCTGCAATTGGTTAAAAAAATTATTTCAGGATAAAGTCGGTACACGTATTAAGATTATTTTATTTTCTGTTTCTGGAAACATGAACAAGAGTGATGGTTGTGCATTATTAGCCAGTTTGTGTGTTCTGCCCTGTTTAGGCTTTGCTCTCCTTTTGAGGATCATTCTTTTGTAGAATGGCTTAGGTTGGGATTTTTGGTTTAGATGCTCAACTAATCGGGATTTTGCAATTCTGATGTCGCCTCTGTCCCACCTATTGGAGCATTGACTTTCAGCAGTGCATACTCTTAAATCTATAGGATCTTTATGGATACTTGCTGGTGACATAGCTGCGTTTGGCAGCCAGCTGCAAACATGCATTGCAGTAGTGCAGTGGGTTTGCTTAGAAAGCAAGAAAATGAGATTTCAGAATTATTTATTGTTGTTGGACGCCATCTGCAATACTTGTCTCCTGGACTACAGGAAATCATAATCACTGCTGTAAAGTAAGTCTTTTACCCTTGGCCTCTGAGAGTATTTAACAGCATAGGCTAATAGAAATTGGTGTAATTGTGTTGCTACTGTGTATAAGTACTCATTGTGCAAACCCATTCTGATTTTGCATTTGACAACATCAGAAGTTAATTGGATTACCAAAATAATGCAACAGCAACAATGGCACAGAATTCAGCTTATAGAAGTAGTCTAAGTTTGTCTGTTTGTATCATCTCATGGCTATTCCTTTTTTTTTTTTTTTTGGTCCCTTTTTTTTTTTTTCCCCCCCTAGAAAAGGCGTAGCTTGCCATGGCTTTTCCCCGTATTGGTTCTTTAATAATAATAAAAAAAAAGCAAAAGCTACTGGGGCGAAAACTCATTTAATTTGCTCAGGAAGTAGGAGAATTGCAGGCTATTTTGGATATTTTGAGTACAATGTTTAATGTTTTATTTATGTCTAGCATAATAAATATGCTGACCAATAATAAGTCAGCAAAACTCAGTGTAGCTGAACTGTTCAAAATGAATCAGCTCCTGTTTTTCCTCTAACCTTGGGCAGATGGCAGGCTGCTAGTGCTGTGGCTGACCTGGTAGTTATCCCTAAACCAGGATTATCTAAGGAGGATGAAGACCAGAAGAGGCCAATGGACTGAAGCTGAGAAGCCCAGAGACCTGTCTGGGTAGGGGTGGACCTGGGATGTAGGTCCCACATCCGTGGCGTGTCCTAGCCATGAAATTCCAGGCAGGATCAGCTCATGCATCTTGTCTCCTGGTGAATCCGTGGCACTGAGCGCTCCTGAGCGGTGAGGAAGAGGAGGGTCAGCCCTGGTGAGGCTTTGTCTCAGGGGTGCTTCATTGGTTCTGAGGGGAAGAAGAGGCTCTTCTCCCTGTCCATCCCCTTTGTGAAAACGTGGCATGACTGAACTGCGGTGTCTCCTGAAGGGTGGGATGAGGGAGCACAATTTAGGGCTGGGCAGGAATACCCAACGTAGTTCAGGATAAGTGTCTTGAGTGCAGTCTGGTTTCATTAGCACCCAGCTCTGAGTTACTGCTGTGTGTAACCTGCCTGGATGAGCTCATTGATTCCCACTTGGTGCATCTCTACACCACAAACCATTTTATTAGATAAAAAAGTACCCAAAACTGTCACCATACTCTTTGTTGGCGTAGGGGCTGCATCACCTTGTCCTGGGCTCACACACCCTCTGTGATTCCCGGGACACAGGAGGAGGTTTTAAACTTGCTGAGTGCCCAAAGTCACCTTTTCCCATAGAGCCCCTGAAGCCCCTGAGCTCTCCCATCCCAGCCAGGACAGAACTGGAGGATCGAGGCTGAGGATTCCACAGTGATGAGCACATTTCACACAGCAGCTCAGCCTTTGCTGGTGGGCCAAGAGTAGTTTTAATTTTTGAAATTTAGCTGGCTGTGTGCTGGGGCAAGATGGAGATGTGTGGTTCAGTTTTTTCTCCTTACCTAAAAAAAACCCCTTGGGCCCCACAATGGAGCATTTCTGTTGGAATAATATATATATATTTTATTTCCAACTTATGAATTCTGCTGATATAAGGAATTTAATAAAAATGCTGGCAGATGATTATCTAGAGTCATGCTATATAAACCTGGTTTTGGTGAGGTCTAGATCTTAGCAGTTGCAAAATACAACAAATTATTAGATGAAAATAGTTATAAAGTCTGGAAATTGACTTTTTGCTATTTTTTTTATGATTTAATCTATTTATATAGAGAGACATACCTTCTCTTCCAACTGGGATGTATCTTGATGAGAGTACAAGTAAAAATAAAATGTATATTATCTGTATATATTTTTTATATGCTGACTGAGAAAATACAAACCGCTTTGAAGATGAACCTGTTGTCTTTGTTCTCCCACTGAAATCTGCCTTCCCTCTCATTTGCTTTATTTCTTGTGTCTGAATTCCCCGAGCATGTGAACCTTCCTTTTCTCTAAAGGAGAGAAGCTTAAAGATAAAATGTGTTGTGTGTGCCCACTAAACCTGATAAACTGATACTCCTTTCCTGATATAATTTCAGAGGGCGTAAGGGACGTATTCCCAAACCTGTTAAAATCAACAGAAGTTCTGCAAACTTTTAGTGCATTTTGGACCAGGCTGAAAGTGAAATGTGTCACTGGGTATATCATGGCAAGTTATTTTGTTCTCCTGCAGATTGTTTCCTTCCCTTGGTCATCTTGTGTTATGCACTTGCTGCTTTGAAACACTGCAGTGGGGCTTCATCTCAGTTTGTGGTGGTCTAAGCCAGCAGATGCTTCTTTTATCTCGGTATCAAAGAGCAGAATGTGGCTTTAACATTGACAAGAAGCACTTGGAGACAAAGACTGACCTTTTGAAACTGATGAAAAGGAGACCCCAGGGAATCCCATTAGGAGCGGGAAGGTAGATAACAGCTCCTTCCACCCAGCAAAGGTACAACATTCTGCTTATTCTTAGGGGACTTTGTAACTGAAGCCAGTTTCTTTGGCCTTTTCTTTCAGTTCAAAGCAGCCATCTGTGTCCTTTAATTTGAGTGGTAGATATTCAGTTATTTTTATCTGAATATATAAAGGCAAACCGTTGGAATTCTTATCTCAAAGGCAAAGCAAAAGGCCAACGTAAGTTCCCTGTTTCTCCTCATGTAGTGACTTGTGCTGGCTCTTCTTTCTTCCAGCCCTTCTCTGGGGCCCAGCGATGCAGAGTGGGTCCTCAGGTGCTACAAGGGTTGGTGGTAGCACTGACAGTTCTTTCCCAGGTGGCTCCTGGCACTCCCCAGAGCAGTGTATCCATCAAGCTGCACGTGCTGCTGAGGTCTCAATTGCATCTATTGATTTTTCTCGTGCATATAATATAAATATATGCTGCTCTACCCCTAATATAAGATGTGAGAACTACTATGTCTTGATGTTTTCTGGAAGGTTTAGATGAAAGAAAGAGAAAGAGGGAGATAGATTGGGTTGTTTTAACAGTGTTATTCCTCCACAGAAACATTTAATTGTATTTTCCTCAGTTTTTATTTCTGTTTTAATTGGCCAGAATTTCCTGACTGTAAGATGGTAGTATTCTTGGAGATGCATCCCTCTTTTCCAGCTCAGTCTAACATATGTTTAGGTCTTTTAATTTAACTTCAAAATGACAAAATAGAAAGCCATGTATTGTATCCTTTGGATATGAGCTGGCCATTTTCAATAGCAGGACTGGAGATTTGTTGTATTTATTTTGCCTGATTAAAAAAGTGTGGGTTTTGGGAGACCTTATGAAAATTAGAAAGACACAGCAATTTCTCTGTCATGCCACGGCTCGGGAACTTGAGGGTGATCATAACATTCACTTGTTCTGTTTACTCAGGGTTCCTGATTTCAGAGCTTACAGATGTGGCAATTGGGAATCCAGGGTTGGAGTTTTATAAATATTATTGAATCTACCCCTAACTTTCAGTCTTCTAGTAAATAAAGTGGCAAAAGCACAAAGGAAGGAGAACCTTTCAGTATTGACTACTGGATCTGATTGCAAGTCAGAGATCT
This sequence comes from Mohoua ochrocephala, assembly GCA_013398855.1. Lineage (NCBI taxonomy): Eukaryota > Metazoa > Chordata > Aves > Passeriformes > Acanthizidae > Mohoua > Mohoua ochrocephala. Next base: position 81,413 of record VZTA01025643.1, read on the forward strand.
TGCTGTACATCTTCAATAAAATAGCAAGAATATAGAGCAGTGTTGAAATAGCATTATTTGGATAACATTTTAGTTCAAACATTAATATAATAAGTAATATTGTCTATAAACAAATATGTATATATAAAATGTATTATATATGTTACAAAAAATAGTAATGAATAACTGAGTTTTCTCAGGTTTGAGGGTAGTAACTTCAGATTATTGAAGTATAGTAGGTCATAAAGTTGATACTTTTGTTTCTTCACCAAGATGTGAAGACAGTCTTCAGTGCAGTCATTTTGCTTTCAGGTTCTGGTCCAGACTTGAGATTGAGAAAGTCCTCTTTTCAGAGGTTGAAAAATGTTGCGGGTAAATTACGGTTTCCTTTAAATTCTTCTTTTCATCATCTGGCGTAATGGGTGCATATTATTGCCCACACGGGGTTGTGCAGAAATTGAAAAGATAAATTTGGATGGAAGGTTTTTCTGAAATACTTTCCTTCATTGAGAGAGTGGGAGAAATCTATGGTAGTTATCAAAATTTACTGCAATCATGCTTCTGTGTTTTATGTGTCTCAAAAGCAGAAAAGTAAATGAAAGGAGTCAAAAAGGATGTTTCAAAACTGTTGAAAATCTTTGCTCTCAGTGATGCCTTGGCTATTGTTTTAATTTGCTTTAGTTCTATGGTAGATTGTGAGAGTGGGTGAGTAATTTACAAGAGCAACAAAGCCATCCCATTACTTCTTGGAAATAACAGAAAAGAGCTTTTATATTTAGACAAAGACAGTTTAATTGCAGTCAGCTCTCCTGCGAAACAGTGAAAAAAAGTCAATCCAAGAAAAAAAAAAGTTATTTCTGTGGTCTTAAAGTGGAATGGAGCTCTGTGTTCTTTACCTGCAGCGGGATGTGCAAATTGTACTTTTAATGAAGATGCTTTGAACGCTGATCCTAATAGCAGGAAATGTAGGGGAGAAGCTTATACCTGCCTGATCCTCTTGATTTGTGAACTGTCTGCTTTTGCAAAGACTGGGATGGCTGCACAGCTGGCTTGGGTTCATATTTTAGGCCACCGAAGGTGTTTTCTTGGCAGGGATGAGACTGCCAGAAATCATATCTGTTGTTGTACTCCCTCAAGGGTTTTCACATCACACACCACCTGCCTGACCACATGGATGTGCCTGCTCAGAGCAGGCTGGCTGGGCGAAAAGCAGATCAGGGAAGACAGCAAGAAAGAGATACCTGGTGCTGATGTGTTTGAAAAGTGAGTGTCACCAGCTGGAGCCTTTCTGATCCTGGGAATGTGCATTCCTGGAAAGCAACTGAAGGGGATCCTGACTGCTGCCAATAATTACCAGCTGCCTTTCAACTTTGCCCTAAACCTTCTCCTTGAGTGCACTCTGTGTGTAATATTTAATTGGCAGGGTGGACTGACTGGCTGAAATATTAAATGGCTTGGGATGCCAATGCAGAAAGCTTTAAAAAATGACAAAGAGAAGGGAAAAGCTTATTTGTTTGCTCTGGTACTGTCAAGTATTCACTTCTGCATCGCTGTGACTGACAGGTCTTGTTTTGGGCTGTGGGTTGCTTTCCTTCTTTCAAGGGCAGAGAAGGGAGAGATGTTCACTGCAGGAGTGTGTGAACTGTGACCATATTTTGGCGAGGTGCTGGTCACAAGGGTTTACTAGAGCAGAAATCTTCAAAAGTCTTGGGGCGGCAAATGGTGGCATTAGTTTCAGTTAGTGCCTGTTCTGTGTGTAACACTGTGCTATGTGTCTTGGACTGAGACAGGCTCCCTGCAGGAGGTAGAGCTCTGCATCTGACAGTGGGCACTTTGCACTTGGAAGGCTTGGAGCTTGATAATGCTACCATTTCCTGGCAATTCAGGGAACTGTTTGGGAGTTTACCTCTCTAAAGACGAGAGAATAAAAGCCTGTAACTCTGCTGCTTGACTCTGGTCCCTTATCTTTGGTGTCCTTGTGTACTGCACAACCTGACCTTGTATCCAGACCCTTCTCTTGCTGCAGCAACTCCAAGGTTACACACAGTGATGTCTTTCACATGTGTGGATACCTTGATCTCTCCTCTGCAGTGGTAGGTTTGAAATACCACTCTAACCCCTCTTTCTATTTTTCAGCCTTTCAAGGAAACGCTTTTGGTTTCCCCACAACTTGTGAGATGCCTTAGGTTTGTGTGTCAGTACTGCACTCTCAGACAGCGGGTGTAAATAAGGTGGTGAGAATAGGAGCAGTTTCTGCAGTGTGTCCTTAAGAACCAGCAGACCTACTGATACCTCAAGTGCCATTAATTCTTGACTGGGGCACGCTGAGCTTGTCAGAGGAGCCATCTGCCACCTCATTCTGTGTGTATTTATTTATTTATTAGTAAGGTGAATCCCGAGGCCTCACATGGAAGAACTGTGTAAGGGGAACGATGTTTTTTTATGCAGCTTCCTGCAGAAGATCTTACCGAGAAGGATGGTTTAGCTTCTCTTGTTGATTATTTCTCCTGATACTCTGCATCGTGATGTGTTCCTTTTTATATTGTGTTCGCTGACTGGTTTCTGACTAATATGTCTTGATATTTGCTACTCGAAGTGACATACAAAGAAGCTGTCATCACCAGCTGTGCAGAAGACATCTGAGAAAACCAACACTAAGTACTAAGGAGGAAATGAAAATGTCTTTTCTGCCCTGCTAAACATGACTTTTGGTAGTGTTTTTTTGCCATCTTTCTCACTTGGCTCAACATGCTTGGCTACTCTGAAAGAGAAACATTTTGCTGGCTGCCTCTTGCACGATCTCCAGGTGCACAGGCCAATGCCCAGTTTCCTGCAATGCAGAAATAAGTCAGCTGGTTACATTTCTGATGCCTTTCTGAAACCTGTAATCTTTGGGCTCTCCTCAAATTTAAGGCATATCAGGATAGGTTACCTCTGTGTGTCTAAATGGTTTAGACTGGAAAATAAATGTTCAGCCCTGATCACGAATAATAATTTACTGTTCTCTTAAGAGGGCAGAATAGGAAGTAAGCTATTACCATAAAAAAAAATTACTGCAATTTTCTTTTGCATAAGCTTAAATTCTGTGTAGAGAGGTTGTCAATTAGTGTGCAGATTTTTTTAATTGGCTATAATAAAAAGCTAATTGGTGTTTTGCTTAAAGAGTGAATTAAGAAAGTGTTGCTATAGAAACTTTACATGTGTATGGTGCTGCTCTACATAACAGTGGATATAATAGTCTAATGACCTTTCTGAGCCAGCTGTAAAGTCAAAGAAAATGTGTTAAATTCAGGCTGGCTGCAGAGATCATTAAGGAGTTTGTGACTTCACCCATGTCATTGCCAGAAAGCGTCTCTGGCATTGTCTCATAGAATGTTTCTCTTGACTCATGTCAAACCCTATAACAAATGCTGGTCTCAAAAGACCTGAACTTTTGTAAAATCCGAGTGCTCCAATTGTGAATGTGTAAACCGATCTGTAATCTGTCAAGCATAAAATGTACTACTGGGAAAAATTCATTTTCATAATCTGAGAAAATGTGATGATGGATTGAAAGTGGCAACATCTAATCCAGGAGCTGTTGTATCCTTGTATCCCTCCCTCCTCCTCTGCCTTCTCTACCCACTGAATTCTGAGCGTCGTGTGAAACACAGGAATTACAATTTTAAGTGAAATGGGATTTCTGCTCTAATTTGCAATATTCTCTCCCAGCAAAAAAAAATACTTACCTTCTCAAATATAAACTTTGCTGAGGAGAGAATAATTTCTTCAGGATTTGTAAACAGGATTTTTTTTTCCTTGGCCTAATGCTTCCTTTCTGAATTACTTCAGAGTCATTATCTGTACCTTTGCTAGCTGCATGAAAGTTATATATAGGTGGCATGGACAACAACGATTTCAAAGCATATGATGAACATAGTCATTCCTGCCAAGGAAAGTGGTCACTAATGAAATAAATGGCTCTAGCTGCTAAAACTGAAACATGACCTTTTATTTTCAGTTCCCTAATCCTGAATCTTGTTGTTACTATGTCAATAGACAAGTTGTTTTGCCCCTTTGTAACTGTATATATAGAAGGTGTAGGGGTGTGAGAGCCTGCAGTTATTAGTCATGGTGGCAGAAAAAACTTAAAATGTTCTGCATGTCCAAATGTGAGAGACAGGACCAAACTATAATCTGTCGACATTTTGTGGCATCGTTCCCTGTGGGGCTTTTTTCCACTGGTTTTCAATTAAACAAACCAAAAAAATCCCCATTCTGTGTCTGCTAAATTTGCCCCTGCCCATGTTCTTCAGACTGGTAAAACACAACCACGTTTGAGTGATTAGTGTATGATTTGACCTTTTTTTCCCTGCCTTCTTTCCCTCTCCAGTAGATGCTTTAAAAAAAAAAAAAAAGAGTCTTCTAAGTGGATGAATTTAGGAGAATCTCTCAGAATTCTGTGGAATTATACAGAGAGCTTCTTTCTGTACCTGTGGGTCAGGACTGAGTACTGTCATAATTTAGCAGCTATTCTTCCCTTGATACACATATGTAAGCCCTATTAGTGTTAATGCCTTTTTGAAATGCTTCCCTCATATATTCAATATCTACTACTGTGTCCAAACTCTGAAGTCTTATGAGTTGCATGGCATGTCACTGTCTCTAGAGCTTAATAGAAAGTTGGATTTAATCTCATAGTTCATCTTTTGAGCAGTAAAACTGTAAGAAAGATAAAATGTTTGAACGTGAAGCTTTTATCTGGGACCTGTGAGCAAATAAGGTTTTTTTTCTGGTCCAGGGAAAGGACTGGGGTTTTTTTGTTATTTTTTTCAGCTTCCTTTTATTTTGCCCAGTAAGACCGTGAATGTAATATGTGCTTACAGCAGCTGTATAGTCTAGAGGCATTGTTTTGCATGAGAGTAGTACAATATTGTATTTATGATTGTCAAGAAAATGTGATTTTTTTGGAACTCGGTAAATCCATCCTTCAGTTTAAATTTTTGCTGCTTTGCTGCAGTTCATTTTCAACTGTCTTTGTGAAGAGGGGCTGGGTTTTGAAGGGCAAAACATGAATTTTCTTTAGGACTGGTGTTCTTCTCTCAGTTTTACTTGACGGTACAAAGCTCTGAGCATCCCAGTCTAACATTGCTATTCCTGCTTTAACTGTAGAGTCACTAAAATTTATATTAACTCCAAGTGTCTGGGAGATGGAACTCCTGCTGGTTCAGTGTGTTATTTATTTGGATTAGTGCTGGTGGTGGTCCTACAAAATGGGGTAATGGAAGAGCTGGCTGGGTTCTGCATTTTGCACATTGAAAAGAAGTCACAGAATCAATGAGGTTGGAAAAGACCTCTGAGGTCCAACACCACCGTGTCAACCAGACCATGGCACTGAGCACCACAGTCTTTCCTTAAACAGTCATGGTGCATTTCTCTTTTTTTTAAAAAAATTACTTCTTTACTGATATGGTTGCGTTTGCAGAAAGTTATGACAAAACTTGGTTGCTATTGGTCCTTTTCCCCCTTTGTTTTATAATTTATGTAGTGCAGCAATGGAAGCTTATTAGTGGAGCAATCTGTGGAATCTTTATAATAAGCCTTGATTACAAATGAACTTCAGTGAGATGCACAGAGACTGTTTAAATACGTACTGAACTACCTCATTTTGCTTGGGGAAGGAACACATTGACAACTTCTGAATTTCATTAAAAGAAGGAGGGAGATTTATATAGGCGATAATGAGGTTGCTACTGGGGAATAGGTGAAAAACTGAAATTATCATAATATCAGTGTTTTTAGGGTTTTTTGTTATAAGAACACTTCCAGTTTCCTGATGGGTAACCAAGGCAATTGTTTATTGTCCAGTGTTTTGTAGTATAGCAGAAGTGCCACCACAAATTCCCTGCTGAGGAATCAGCTGCTTTGTGAGACAGACCTTTCTGGATACAAGGACGTTGATTTTAACATTTTAGGCAGTCATTTGGTTTCTTTAAGTAAGAAAAATAATTCCTAAGTACCATCATGCTTCGAAATAGGTTCTACTTTGCTGCTGTGTCAGGAAAACACGTCTTCTATTTATATTTACAGTTTGCATCATTGCAAATGGTCAGTTTTCTGTTTCAATGAGTGGTATTATAAAATGTGATGTGTTCTTCTTTTGCAGGGAATTAGTGTAGAGGCCAGATTGAAAATATGCCTTCGTGACAAAGTCTCTGCGAAGCTGATTCCATCTGGGCTTTAAGGTAAATGAAAAAAAAAACAACTATCAAACACCTCTTCTAACTTTTCTTCTCATCATGGTTGTTATTCAGCTTGGAAGAAATGTGAGGATATCACATGCTCAGAATAAAGAAAAGTATTTTAAGGAGTTAAGTTGCAACACTTAAAATTTAGTCAAAATAAAGTGTAAGCATAAGCCAGTAATTTGGGTTTGGCTTCAGTAATTAAAAGAAATGACAGACAGTGGCATGAATGCTTATGTGTCTTACATACTGCCTTGGCAACTGTCTGGTTTTGTCTGAAAATTGAATATGCATATGAAGGAGAGATCATTCTAATTGAATGGAAAATATGAAATTAAAAAGGCAACAAAGTATAAATAATTGAAAATCAGGTTGCAGCTCTGAGCTTCTGTATGTGGGGAGCTCAGTTGCAAACGAAATTGGTGGAACGGGAATTCACATTTTTCTTCCTCTTAATTTTACTTTCATGGTACCATACTCCTGGTATGGGGAGCAAGGCAGTGAAAATGATGAAGGGGTAATTAAATATCTGTAGGAAAGTAAGAGCCAAACCAGAGACTAATTTTCAGCACTCTACAGCTTTCATTATATATGTATATGCTTTGATTTCTCATGTATATGGAAAATGTATCCTCTAACTGCATATTTTTAGTCTTTCTCCTCCAGAATTGTTTAACTTGCTGTGTTCCATAGTAGGACGTGGCAAGCTTGTTTTGTTTGTGAAGTCATTGCAGAAAAGAATTACTTTAAAAACTTTGTGAACAGTTAATTACCTGTGAGTACAGCTAAGTGTTCTTAGTCTCAACTAAGTGTCCTTTGTCATGGTTGTACCTCGTTGGAGTGTTTAGCATGGCCTGTTCATTCATTGAAATCACTCGGAATGGGTAATTTTCAGTGTTTGAAATTTTGGATTCTCCATGCCCTGCTGTGTCTGTGGATGAAGGCACCGCTGAGGTTGCTGTACTCAAAAAGCTTTATTTTCCCCAAATTTAACCAATGCAAATAGACGTAACAGAAACTATCTGTTACTTCATATCCCAGTATTAGGTTTGTGATACTGGCACGTGCTGTAGACCCAGGTTCCAGGAGCACAACAAACTGGAAATATTCACTGTCAAAGTGTGTTCAGTTGTGTATTTGGTTTAAAGGCCCAGGATTTGCCCTTAAGTGTCAGGTGCTTCTAGAACCAAATCAGATCCAGTAGTTGTTGATTATTTAATGGCAGCATTAAGGTGATGCAAGAGTGGACTTCAGCTGAAAGAGCTGCGTCCTCCCCTCTGTCCTCAGCATGGCCCTGCCACTTGCCCTGTGCCACTGGGGACACTGTGTGACACTGTGTGAGGAGCTGGATGAGAGCTGCTCTGGCTGAAGCTAACCTGGGGTGGGAGGGGAGGAATCTTCACCTTCATCTGCACTGCCCAGCTCTGTTCAGGCTGCAGGACTGCCCTGCTAGTGCCTGCAGGTGGAACTGAACCTGGGGCTTGAGGATGACAGAGAAACAACTGCTTCAAAGGTGGGTTGTATTTGCATTGATACTAAGGACTGGATCAGTGCTTCCAGTGGTTGAAGTACTACTTTATTTCCCTGGAATGAGTTAAAGATAGCACATTTCTGCTGCTGAGATGAATTGGCTTTTATTGATCTTGACACAGTTTAGAACAGCACTTCCTCATGTTGAATGCCATTCTTCTGGATTTAAAAAAAATTGTCATCTGTAGCTTTATTTTTTTACAAATTCAAAGGGCACTTTAGTACTGTCACCATGAGATCATCATTGTCTAATACTATTAGATGTCCATTAATGTCAACTTTTAACAGAACCCTCTTCCTAATACAACCATACCTTGCAGTCATGCTGTACCTCTTACTACAAAGCAATTATCTGAGTTGTGTGAATTGGCTAAAATCTATCAGCTATTAAAACTCAGAATGTGGCTTCTGCTTGGAAAGAAAGTCATGTTGTTTAAGTTCCCCCTCCCTTTCTTTCATCCAGCTCTGAGAGTGGGAGCCTGTGTGAGGGAGAAAAGAAAGGGAGCCTGATGGTGCTTAATGGCTGATGAATACAGCCAAGGATACAGGAACGGTTGCCTGGCAACCTGGGAGGATGGGCTGAGGTCCCTTGTCACTACATAGGAGTTGACACTGGCTCATCTCTTGAGCTCATGAAGACTGACTTCTGAGGGTTTGCACGCTTTATCCTCCATATGTATCGTGGCTGGGGTAGATCTGTATCTTACGTGTTTTGTCTCTGAGTATTTCCTACTTCTGAAAAGAAACACAAGAAGAATGGAAGCAAATCAAGCGTTTTACTTAAAGGAAGAAAACGTGTGCTTCCTGTCCCATGCAGTTATTGTGCTTTCAAGGTGAGAGCTGTGTTTAGGAGGAGACTTGCCTAAAATTGAGAGCTCTTAGACCTAGTTCCAGGTAAAGTTCTGTTTTTGTAGTCCAAGAGCTCTCCGAAAATTATCATTAGTGCTGAAAGATGACGAGCTGGGGTTTGTGTTATAATTGCAGCCTTGAGAAGAAGCCTTTTTGTGGCTAAACACAGCTCTGAAGTGACACATCCGCCTTGTTTCCCTTCTTACACAGAAATAATGTCAGGCCACGAACACACTGAGGACTGTGACAGACTTGACCTTGTACAGGTTGTTCTTAAACAATTCAAATGTTCAGTTTTGAACACGGGTGTCAGCAGGAGGGGTGGGTCTCTCTTTGTGCTGCAGTAGAGTTGTACGTAGGTGGTGCTTCCTTAGGGAGGTGGTGTTAATTTGCTGTTCCCTGGAAGACTTTTTAGGGAAAGTACACGGACATTACCACATGAAGGCTGTTGTCATCAAGTGAATATTGATCCAGTAACTCTTTTGCTTTTCTGTGGAGATAATTATTAAGGAAATAGGTGCAACTGGCTCGCAGAGGCTGCGCAACCCCGTGTATTTTGGATATTGCCAGAGACAGTAATTTTCTTTGCCCTTTTGGTTCTCAGAAAAAACTTTGGTGCCTAATGATGTGCTTTGGTGCCAGAGCTGTAGAAAACAGGTTGGGTTCTTGTTTTGATCTCTTGGATAAAAGATGTACCTGGCAATTTTGTGCCCATTTCTTACACCAGGCAAAAGTGAGGTTAAAGTGTGTGTATATCTACAATTGTATCATCTTGGGGATTCTTAAACAAAAAAAAATCAAACATCTCCCTCTTACTGGTAAGAGCAATTGTCATTTGCCAAATGCTTGTTTCCCTTTCTGCTTGTTGAGTTCAAGGTTTTTGTTAATGGTTGTTGTTAAGGCTGAAACTTTAGAGCATTTTGGCATATTCTGAAACCTGACCAGCTGTCAAAATACAGAGTGCTTGCATGGAAATGTATTGATGGAGTTTGCAAAGAAATCCATTAAATTTCCTGCAGGCTTTGTAATTATCAGACCAGGAATAATAATCAGATTTTTATCAGTGTTTTCATCTAATTTTTTTTTTCTGCGCAGTCTATTCTCTCTCTCTCTGTCCCCATGCAAACACATAGAGGCCAGACAGCAGCAGCCAGCTGTGTGGAACTACTTCCTTGTAACTGGAGATCCTCACAAAATCAGGTGAAAGGGTTGAAATGTTTCAATTCGGACAGCCAAAGCCTTGAGGCCATTGTCATTAACAAAATGGTCTTTCTCCTTCCTTCTCTTGTAAGCTGTAGCTTCTGACTTACTATTTATCTTTTTAATGGTTTATACTTATATTACAAGCCCTGAGTTTGCTACAGGGTATTGAGAAATGTTTCGTAGCTCATGATGATTCATGGGAAAGTTTGGATAAACTGCTCTGGACTGTATTTCGTGGTAACTTGTATTCTTTAGGGCAGCCTTGGTCTGGGGCAAGATTGCTCTTTCTCATCATCTGCACGTGTAATTGTCTGTGGATGGAATTGAATTAACTCAAATGTAACCATCAGGACTGAAAGAACTGCCACTGCACTGGTGTTACAGAAACTTTGGATCCAAGGATTTGAAGTCATGCTTTAATCTGCTGTATCAGTGGAGGAAAAGATTAAAATTGTAGGATGAATCTGTGTTCATGTCCAAGGTGTCCAAATTGTTGGCTGCTTACTCCCCTATAGCAGATTCTAAGATAGCAAAATACCTTAAAAATACTTATAATTGAACCAAGGCAATAAGTATTTTTTTAAACTGTGGTCAGTCTGTATTATTCTGTCTGTACAATTCATTTCTGCTGAAAAAAGCCTGACAAGCTTCTGTAATGTTACCAGAAATGTTCTTTTATTTGCAACCAAATGGAATAATTTTAGACTTTAAATCATTGTTGTCCAGCTTTACTGAGGAATGTGAGTGGAGTATATTAAATGCTTTCAGCATTCTGTTGGAATGCCTGCTACTGTCTTAGGAAATCTCAGCATTACTGATCTCTTAAAACACTGGTTCCATTGAAACATCGGCAAAGGAAACTTACACTGTGATGCTTTAAATCAGTCAGTTTTGACACTTTCAACTTACTTTTGCAAGGGTTTTAATCTTCTTTTCCTGACTCACATTGTAGTAATTTCTGTTGGGCTGCTGCATTTCTTGTGGGACTGAAACATAGGAAGGCATGGAAAGATCAACCCAGAACAGACAAGAGCTAAAAGATTTTAATTTTTTTGTGTGTACCATGAGCACTGTATGAAAGTGAGATTCTGATTTCTTTTCTTAATTATGGACACAAAATTAACTTCCCATCCTTCATTTTGGCTTTTGTGCTGTTTTGTGTTACATAATATCCCATCCATTTGAGATGTGGAGACAATTTATTGATTAAAGCATATGATACAACAAGAAAAAAAAGGGTCATGGCTGATGCATTTTAGATCTCATTTCCTATGTCGTTTCTGTATTTAAAAAATCCATGTGAAAATATAGTAAGCAATGCAATAACTGCACACAAGCAAATACCGAGCCAACAGCTGTGTTTTCTAAGAGTACAGCACTGCAACTGGAATTGGGAAAAATAAAACTTTATTGTGGATTTGGGGAGAAATGGAAAACAGTGCTAATCTAAAAATAATTTGTCTTTTTTTTTTTTTCCCTCAGTTGGGGAGAATAAGATTTTGCTGCCTTTACTCTCTGTGGAAAAATAGAGCTCCTTCTGTTTTTTAGCAGTACTGCAAAGCTGATTCAGAGATGCAACAACAATGAAGAGTGTTATTCCATGCTAGAAAGGCTTTTTATGGGGAGTTACTTGTGGTAAATAATTGATCTAACAACTAGTTTGGAGAAAAGGAGGAATTTATTCAGTCTGGAGCAGGACTCGGGTGCGGAGATTGTGCTGGGCCAGAACCTCGGCCTTGCTTTGTGCAGTCCCAGTGCCTGCCCATCTGATTTTGCAGAGTAGTTAAAAACTAATGAAATGTGCTTTACTACAGCCTCACGAGCTGTGCTCTATCTGCAGAGGGCTGTAAGCCAGGTGTGATGTGCAAGGCTGTCACTGGAGAGGAGGGATGGGGAGCTAGGCTGTGCTGAGCCGAACGTGTGCCCTGCACGGAGCAGCTGGGTCAGCGAGGCTGTGCTCACCTTGCAGCCTGCCAGCAGCAAGGAAAGCTTCTTGTTCCCCTGGCTGTGCTCCTGCGGGGGCTGATCAACCTTTTTTAAGTAGCAGGACACAGAGATGTAGTAGGAAATAGTGGATCCCTTCCTACTGTGGGTCTAGTGGAGGGAATGGCTCACCGGAGCCGTTGGAGACAGCCACATCTGGCACAAGAGGGCAGCAAGTCTGCTGGCTAGGAAAGTAATAAATGGGTGTGGGAATATCAAGTTGGAGGCTTTTCTGGTCAATATGCACCCTCATTTGTCCATAGGCGTGATCAAAAGTGTCTGTCAGACACCCCACGCAGACACCCTGCTTAGCCTGGGGGACGATGTGACGAGGCAGAGTTTGGTTGCTTTGCCCGATTCTGGAGGGAGCTGTTGGCCAGGCTCTGCTGGATGGGATGTGTGGATTGCAGCTGATGGCATTGCAGGAGCTGCCTGTCCTGCTGTACGTGGCAGTCCCACACAGCGAGGTCGTTTGTAGCACAGTATTGCTTCTCTGTAGGATATACATAGATATATATCTTTATATATAAAGATATATGTATTTTACAGCTCTTCTGTTGTAACAATCTTTAGTGATTGAAGGTTCACACATAAGATTCTTCCTGGCTCTTCTATATTTGCTGGGGTAGAAGATATTTCAGCATTCAAGTCTTCATTGGCTTGAAAATCCATCTCCATATTAAATCACTGTATTTCATATAGTAAATTTGTTATAAAAGCTTACATATGTGCCTGGAATGCAAGCTGACCTACTTAAACCACAGCCCTTCCCAGCTGTGCTAGATGGATCTAGAGATGTGTGTTCATCTTGCCAAAATCTGAACCCATTTTTGAAGAGGTGCTTTTTCTAAAAGAGCAGACTAAGGATAAAATGGTGATTTTGGTTTTTTTCCTATTTAGAGCTGATCAGCTTTTATTTCCTGTATTAGGTTTCTAGACTCTGTGCTTCCTAATGTGATCTTAGAATAGTAAGATTTACTTCTTAGTTGTGCAGGATGGAGTTAGTATTAGCATTTATAACGTGAGCTCTCTTGCTGACAAACTTTCTTCATTCCCTCACTCTTCCATTCTTATTTTTTTGAAGCTGCTTACTTTTGTCATGCAATTTTTCCTTTGCTTTCAGTTATGACTACAAGATTCATCAAAAGTAGGGGTGATAGAAATAAATTGTGCAGAGATTTTTAAGTCAAACAAAACCAGCATCTTTAAAAAGCATTGGTTTAATTCTGCTGTTTTCCTAAATAATCAAGTGGATCAAAGGGCAGGGAAATTGTTTTTATTGTGTTTTGTATACTCTGCATTACTGTCGTTTACAGCCCCAGATTGAAAAGTATCATCTTCTGTGCATCAGACCTTTATAGCAGTTTTAATTTTGTTGGATACAGAAAAGACCAAATTAGAAGGAAACAGGAGAAACTAATCCTTCTTTTTTCTACCTTCTGCAGACCAGCTTCACAGTAATGTGTCTGTAGCTTTGGCTTCTGTGCACTCATCCTTCAGCTGCTGAAGTCTGAGCTGCTGAAGCTTGAGTTGTTATTTATTTTCTACAGACTTATATTTTCATTAACTAGGAAGTATAAAACATTAGAAGTGAATCAGGAGGCCATTGCTGATTTTGATTGCTAACTTTTTCTTTTTTTGAGGTTTGGTTGCTAAAGCTCTGGGAGTGAAAACTGAGGATCAGGGACTGATTAGAAAATGGAATTTAAAGGAACTTAAAAAAAATTGCATTTTGATAAAGCACCTGTTTTCTATGGAGGGAAAAATATCTCTGTGAGGAAAGTGGTCTTGTTTCAGCCTTCCAAATCAGGATTTTGAGAGCGAAGAAGAGATGCTGAGTTTTCTTATGGTTATAAAGGTAAAACAGGTCACAAACTGTGTTACATTTGTCAATCATGTTAGGACTTATAAGTCTCAGAGAGACAGAACAATTACCCATAATTCAGGTATTGTGAAAATTATGCATTATTAACAAAACAACAAAAAATAATGAAGCCTTCTTCTTTCTGCATACTAATAAATTCCCTTGGCATGTGATTTTCTCACTCAGCAAGGGATTAGGGAGAGCTTGAACAACATGTCAGTCATTTTGCTGGATGTGCTTTTGAAAAAGGAGACTGCTCTTCTGTGCAACCATCCCCCAGCAAAGTGGCCAGAGGGGAAATGCACCTCCTCTGGGGTCTGGAAGACCTAAATCTTAGTTCTGTTCAGTCCACGTCAGTGAGTTGCAGGTCAGAGTGGTGTTTTGGAGCCTTTGCTGGTCCCTCTTGTAGTTTGCTGTGATTAATGCTTAGAAATAAACGGGAACAAATATATTTTGTTTCTGACTAAGCTCCAAAATGGTGATGTTTGCATCTGAATGAGGTTTTATACCACAGCCTCCTTGTAACTGGTGAAAAAGTGGTTAGCACAACTAGACTTGGAAATAAAACTTGGACAAGATGAGGAATACGGGATGAGCTTCTCATCCATGATGGAGTAAGTTTTCTTGGGCTTTGCTCACTGCTGTCTGTGCAAGGTCTCTGCTGCTGGCACTCACTCTTTTTTTTAGTGCATCATTTGCATAGACACTGAAAACCTTTTTCACTGTGGTTTTTGAGACTGATTATCCTTGCCTTTGTGTTTAGTCCATTTTAATTGTGGAAGAAAATATTTTTCCCTCCCATCTCCTGTTTTAATTGAGGTTGTAGCCTAAACAACTGCTTGTAATTTAGAGGCAAACCAAATCATGCTGTTCTTTTTGCTGTACCATTTTTCATGAGATAAATGAAACAGCCATGTTGCTGTTAAAAACAAACAACCAGCACTAACAACAAGAAACCCTGAGCACCAACAACATACGAATGTCAGAATCTGTGTTCCTCTGGTTTAAGGAGGCAGACAGGATTGGCACTGTCCCTTTTCTCCCAGCACTCCTGCCATTGTTGAAGGTGAAATATTTGTTACTATTGTCTTGTCAAAACAGTCAGCACACGATGCCAGACAGGTCATCACTGCAAGAAACTTCGTGGGCTGCTTCTGTCCTGTGATACACTTTAAAACACGTGGTTATCAAGGAGCAGCTGTTCACAGACCCTGGATCAGAGACATCTTAGCAATTGTGTGAAAGAATTCCGCATATTCACAGCTCTTATGTTTCAGTTCTAGATATTATTTTTATTATCTGTGCAATTTCATATGTAATATGAATATCATTCACATTTTGGAAACATTGGAATGATATTCTGTAGAAAAATCAAACCCCCAAACGTGTATTCCTGCTCCTTTTGTAGAGTATGTAGAGTAACGAAACGTGTTACCAATAAAGAATGACGGCAGCAGTGTTAGCTGTTGGTGATATTCCTTTGTTTGCATTAATTCTATAAAATAACGATATTCTTGAGTAAAAGTGAGAGTCCTGAAAGCCACTGGGCCAGCACATAGAGGAAACCTTTGCTTTTCTGAAGGTTTTCAGTTGTGAGGGCCTCTCTAGCTTTGCAGAGCTGCTCTAGGAAACTTGTGACAAAATTAATATTCTCTGCCAATTCTTAGCAGTATTGGTGGAGTGTGCTCTGTTTCTAATGACATCGAATTTAGGCTTATAGTCACCCATGGTGTCGGCAGGATGATGCAGTGACCTGCTTGCCTTGGCTTCGTGCACAGCATAATAACTGAATTTTCTCTTTTTTAGGCCTGATCACTACAAACATCAAATTACGTTTCTGTTCACTGACTGTCAAATGCACTCTTTAGACTAAGAAATATTGTATTTGATGTGCAGTAAATACAGAATCACTTTCTCTGTTTTTTTTTTTTTTTTCTCTCTCTGGGAGCAGAACAAAGCCCCACTGCATTTTCACACTTGGGTCTTTCTGGAGAGGGTGAATGAATTAAGAGTTCCTCCTTTGGAAAACACTCCATTTAAATCATTGCATGCAACTGAGCACAACAAACAGTTTTAGGAGAACATAAAAGCAAGAAAACCACTTCTCACCATCAGTCATTGTTGGGAGAGGGAGTGTGAAAAATCTTGAGTTTCCGTCCTTTTTGCGCTATTCCCACTTGTAGGCTTCCTTTCAAGGGAAGAAGTATTTTCAGTACTATCACTCTCATCTCTTGAATTCTTAAAAATATTTAAGAGTTAACAGAAGGTGATGTGAGAAAATGCTAGAACTTAAATTACAAAATCCTTCTGTAGGTGCTAAAAGCCTAAAATCAAAATCTTACTCTTGGAGGAAAGTGCTGGTACTCAGTAGCTAAGGAGAAGAGTTATTTTTGTTGCCTTAGACTTCCGTTTTCTTTGGAATGAGTAGCTCTCTTTATGGGGGTGGGGGGACACCTCACAGAATACAGTAGGGAGGGTAAAAACTAATCATTGTGACTTTTCCCATGTTTAGAAATAATATTAACAGGTTGTTTACGGATTTCTCTTCCAAGAGATGGACAGTTTGTGTTTGGAGAGGGCAGAAATGCTTTAGATGTTTCTGTCTCGTCAGTTAATTACCAAATGTCTTTTGCTTTGCACTGCAGAACTTCATTGATAAATAAACTTGTTTTTCTTAAACACATCTTTTAAAAATTGAGCAACTCAAACTTGTTTGTTTAGAGAAACTCAGCAACAAATCTTTGACTTGCCCAAGTTAGATGGTCAAGGAGGAGTTTCTGTATGTGCTCCTCTGCTGTCCCCAGGAAGGGATTGTGCAATTTAGGTCTCTCTTTTCTTACTAGGGACCTGGTTGAAAAGCAGGAATAGACCTAGACCCTTTAATAGAGGCTCAATGTCTGCTCTTGCACAGTTGTTCCAGTAACTGGCCTAACAGAAGCTTTCAGGAAAGACCACTTTGGTTTTTCACTCCTGAGGTAAACGCAAAGCCACCAAAGTTCTTACTTACTCATTTCTCTGCACACCAAAATAACTTCATTTAGTCTCAGTCCTTAAGCAGAGGAAGCTGCACTGGAACGGAGCTGAAAACCTCCACCCACTAAACGGATGTTTCAGTGGAATGCTTCACTGGTACTTTCCGGTGAAAACTCAGTCAATTATCTCAAGATGATGATGTTCAGCACTGGAACTGGAAGTCACAGCTGCGGAGATTCCCCTGGTGTCTGCTGCAGTGTTACCCCTTGCTCTGCCCCTGAGCTGGCCAGGGGCAGCTTCAGCTCACTGGTGAATTGTAGGAACCACTGACTGCAAATTTTGGGCCATGAGCTGATTATGGGGGAAAACATAGCAGTAGCTCAGCTAAGCTAACAGAAATAAAATAATAAAAGGCCTGATTTCAAACCTTAGTTCATTTTTCTTCTCTCTTTGCTTTCTTGGTAAAGATTCTTTTCTGACTGTGGAATGGTCGGTTTAACCCAACTAATGTAATATTCAGGCAAGAATAAAGCATGAGCATTTTCTTGTAAACTCCTTCATTCCTGTGAACCAAGTGAAAACTTCTTTTGGAATTCACTGTTCAGATGACTGAGGTTTGGGGGATGTCTGATTTACTTTCTATAGCAAAACTCAGGACATATATATTTTTTACTTCTGCTTACGTGATGCTTACCTTGAGGGGTGTTACTGTCTGTGGGGATATTCTTACTTCTGAATGAGATTTTTGTGTGAATTAACATAGTTTGTTTCAGAAATTTTACTTGAAATGTGCACTTTACCTAGCCTGAATTATCTTGAAAAACTCATCTTCCTTTTTTTTACCCTCTGTGTTTCTGTTTCAGTACTTAAAAAAGGGAAGAAAAAGACAATACATTTTTGTTTTAAAAACAGACTGAATTGCTTTTGGATTAAAAAAATCTCTAATGCTATCGATTAGACCGTTTTGAGTGTAATCCAGATGGAGATTAACATGGTGAGAGCTAATTACCTCTTTTAGGTTGCAATTGTTTGTTCCTTTAAAATAATGCTGTATCTTCTCTTTGATTTGTGTCATTGGCAGTTGCAAATGTAAATGTTGAAATAAAACTGACTTTGAAGGCAGAGAGACAGGTGTACTTTTTCAACAAATTGATTACAAATGTATCAAACACCTGTCATTTGATTTACCTGCCAGAAAAGAGCAAATATTTTCTTGGAACTCAGCTGGGAGTGTGGCTGGATAAGATTATCTCCTTGTGCTGGAGAGGGAGGATAAGACAAGCAAAACAACCTTTTGTTTTGTTTAGAAACCCTTTTTATTAAACAGTCAAAACAATACTGAAATTGCAGTGTTGAAGGAAAGCATTTTCCTTGGGGATAATCCTTGGGAAAGGCAGGGGAAGGGTGGGTTGGGTCTGAGGTTCTTTGCGAAGATTTTGCCAAGGGGCGCTACATGGGCAGCAATCGTCCTCTGCAGCGGAGAGCTGCGAAGTTCTCATCCCAGAGACTTTGATAGTTAACATTTAGTTTTCCTACAAAATGCAGATTCAGAGGTTCTTTAAAAGCAGTTGCAAACTTTCCGTGGCCTTTGGCATTTTGTCCAAAACACCTGCCACGATCCAGAGCTCTGCCGTGAAACAGGGATACGCTTCATCTTGCTGCCTGTGTGAAAGTGAAAGGAGAGGGTGGGGAGCAAAGGAGCAGGAAAGCCCAAGAGGAGACAAAGCAGCCTTGCCCGAAGCACATGTTAATCAAATCAGATCAAAGGATATGATGTCAGTTTATAGAGAAACAGGTCAGGCAGGCCCAGGTAGCTCAGGAAGCAGGATACTAATTATTCCCAGAAGAAAGTCAGGTATAGGGTTACCGCGCCGCAGTTGAAAGTCAGGAGGTCAGAACTTGCACAGCAACCAAGTCCACTGGCTGGAACGGCTGGGCTCCTTTCAGGGGAGTTCATAATTCCGTGGAAATGGGGGAGAATGAGCCCAGTGCAGCGAGTGCAGCCCAGCCAGGTAAGCACACGCAGCCTGTGGAATGCTGTGCTGTCGGCAGCTCTGGGGCATCCTTGGTCTGCGTGTGGGAGCTTGTTCTGCTGCCGGCTGTGGCAGCGTGTCCACGCGAGGGGACGTGTCCTTGCATGTGTTTTGGGGAAAGGAGGAAATCCACATCACTCATCTCTGCAATACATTATTTAAAAAAACCCCACCGCTTGAATTCAGGAGGGTGAGGAAAGGTCTGATAAGATCGTGTAAACATTTGGCATTGTGTTGTCAGTAAAGGTTGCTTTAAACTTAAGGTGATCTGTGGATGTTGGGGTTACTGTTGTGTAGCTTAGTTAAACCTTCCGCAAACGGGTTTGGGTAGGAAAAACGGTTTTGCTCAACTATTCTGCACAAATTTTGTGCCTGTTGCATGTGAGCAGGGCATGGCAGATGCAGGGAGATGAAGGATATTGTTTCTGTTTAGCATTTGTGGTTTATTCCAGCTTGTTGCCTTTATTTTTTTTTTTTCCCTTTTGTGAGCTGGGCTGAGGTTACACCAACACATGCATGCAAAATAGCCCTTGTGGGCACTTGTGTGACTGACTGTAAGAACAGAGTATTCTGTCCTAGGTATTTTAAATTTTCAGTAGAATCCTGAACGCAACACTTCATAAATCTTGCTTAGTCCTTCTTTTGCAACATTAATGTCAACTTTTTGCTTTGAGAAAGAATGTTTTCCCAGTAGCCCTTTTTCCTTTCAACAGGCTGTTTTAGCATCCCAGAAAATATTATCTTCCTGAGGAATTATTCCATTATTTTATCTTCTTAGCATTTAGTGGGTTTTTTCCCCTGACATTCAACCCATGCTTTTCTTTTGCTTGACTTTACCAGTTTCTTCCTGGCCTCTTTCTCATGCTTTGCATACAAGGGATAAAGCTTTGTGTCTATTTTGTGTTTTGCAAGAATCCTGAAACTATTGTAAAATTTGCAAAAGGTTTTCTGAGAGCTGGAGTAGTAACTTTCTAGTCGATGACAAGATATGTTACTGTTTTTCTCTTGAAGTTATTTTTTATATGCATGCACACATGTAATCCAGGGGTTCAAATGTGTGTCTCAGATTCCTGTATTTAATAGGGAATAGCTCCGTTAATGCTGGAGCAGGTTTAGTTCACAGAGAACTTTTATTCCACTACCCTTCTTTTTTTCTCTGTGTGTAAATAATTATGTAGGAACTATCCAGAAAACATATGGTGGCAAATTAGATTTTGATCCAGATTTTAATATTGAATAAAGCACCAGGAATATTCAGTGCTGTACAGGTTTAAACACCATTTCAGGCATGGTAATGAAAGGATTGGTGTTGCTTCTTTCACTCTTTCTTCGTTCAGGACCTGACTTGTGGTTACAGGAGTTTGCTGCTCAGAAGGTTATCCAGTCTAACTCCAATCTTATTTTTTGTGCTGTAAGTGAGGAGCTATTTCACTTCTGCCAATATAATCTACGAATAAAACTGATGGAAAATGTTTTCTTCAAGCACGTGGTATTTTATACAGGCCTTTTGGGAACTATGATTGTGATTCTGGCTTAATTCGTGCCTTTTTTCCATTAGCCTAAGTGAGCTTAGTCAGATGGAATTCCTCTTGATTTGCATTAGTGGAAATGGGACGAGAACTAGGGCTCCACAGTAATTCTGGTTTTTAAATTAAATATTCTGTGTGTGCACACATGCAAACACACATGCACACCCCCAGTTTCATTTTTTTCAGTTGCCATCAACCTCATTTCCGTGTGTGCTTGTTTTTAGAAACTGTCCCAAATAATTGGTGATTCAACTGGTATTTTTTAAGGAAAGAAAGGTGCAAAGATTAACATTACTCAAGCTACCTGTCAAAACCACTGCTAGTGAGACAACTTGGGTTCCTTTCCATGTTATTTATTTTTAGAGAACTTTGAGGCTTGTATGAATTACTAAAGGTGCCAGATTGACAGCCCTGGAGGCTGGCTTCACTTATTCATTAGCAAAAGAGATAGGGCCCGGGCAGCAGGTGCACAAACCTTCTTGCTGTGCTGTACCCATGGCTTCAGTTCTGCCGTGAAAAAAACCCTGGGTTTGAAGATCCAGGGTTTCAGTCCTGCTCCCTCCTTGCCTTTCCCTGCAGCATTTTCTTCTAATGGCGTTGTGATGATTAGGTTGGAGCACTAGACTATGCAGAGCCCTTTATTTGATTTCCCCCAGCAGCCGTCAGATGGGGAAGGAGGCTCGGGGCTTACATAAGTCAGTAATTCTCGCCATCTGGTCAATCAGTAAATATAAGGTCACTCTGCCGTCACAGCGTTTTTGTTTTGCACCAAGTACAGTCAGCCCAGAGAATAAATTAACTCTTGGTTCCGTTCCGTCGTTGTTTTGCTGCTTCTGGAAACGGTTCAGAGCCCCGTTCCCGCAGCCTGGGTGTGACAAGTGAAAAGAGCAAAGCTCTGAACAATGGGGCTTTGACTGCCAGCCACAGATTGATTCGCCGTTCAGGCGGCGCACTGAGAGCCCTTCAGAAATGCGCCGGAACTCGCTGAGAATACCTTGTATTTTTGTGGTGGTTTGGGGTTTTTTCCTTTTTTTGTCATTGTTGGGTTTTTTGCTTTTAGAATCGAGATCCGTTCCCTTCACACGAGATGTTGTTTTCGGTCTTCCCATGAATTAAGTACTGTTTACTGGAGAATGTGACAATATAAGCCCCACAAGATGCAATTACTGTAAATTTTAATTTGATGATATTGTACATGAGCTGTAATTGATTTTACACTGTATTGTGTTGCTAGATGATGGTAGCAGCTTTGCTGGCTTGCTAAGTGTGTGTAATCCGTGCTTGCCTCTGGCCCACAGAGGAGAGAGGAGAGAGGTGAACTGAGAAGTTCAAGTTAAAGCAGCTTGTTCTTTTGGTTCTTGAGAGGCACAAGTAAGTGAGCAAGAATGAGAAGAGTCATAGGAGCATTATTAATAAAACATCCTGAAAAATTTGGGGTTTTTTAGGGCTCCCTTATGTGCTGTTTATTAGCATAACTTAAGCATTTTTATAACTGGTTTCACTGTATATATATTTAATATAAACATATGATTAAACAACTGCATTATTTCTAAAAGCAGTTTCCAGCAAGTTCACATTCCCTCTGTAATTAATCTGGGCTTTGGATCAGCTCCGAGTGTGTGTTCCTTAGGGTTTGTTCTTGTGTTCTGATGTTGATTTTTAGATCAATATATATGTAGTCTCATGAAATATTTACAGACCAGGTCTAAGAGAAGCAGCTACTACTTTTTGCTGAGAAAGGTGATAGGAAAATATCAAGAGCCTACATAAAGATCCTGGCATGCTTGCGTGGAGCAGTGGGAATTGAGAAGGGAATGTCCCAGAAAGCAAATTTCAGTCTCAAATGTCTTGCTGAGAGGCCTTCTTGGCCACCAGGTCTACACAGCTTGCTTAGGCTACATTGAACAATTTTCTTTCAGGTCTGTGTTTTTGAGCAGGACTCTGAATAATGCTAATGAGTGCTGTAATCAGCTGCAGTTATTAACTGGGGGGTTCTCTAACAAAAGGTGGTAGTTCTGAAGGTGCATTGTGAAAGTGCTTCCTCTCCCCTTGGCGTTGGATGACCTCAGCCCTGCGAATCGAGGTTTGCTCTCTGGACAGTTATTCACAGAACATCCTTGGGTCCCTTTTTGGCTCTTTTTGAATGATAATAGCAAGGGTTTCCTGTGACAGCATTTCTTGCACAGCTTGGCTCTATTCCCCAACCAGGTACAGTAACAATGGGTAATTTAAAATAATTCATTTTATTGCTGCCTCCTGTAGATTTTTGACTTTCATTTCGAAGTGGTGAATCCAGAGAGCTGGAGAAGTATGTTCTGATCACTATCCTGGTGCTGTGAAAAATACAAGATTTAAATAGTCCCGCAGAGCCATCAGCAGCTGGAACAGCACAGAACACTCTTTTTACTTCAGCTGAAGTCATTCTAACATATTCAGGGTGCTTTTAACTGTTTTATCACAGGAATATCTGGGGTTTTTTAGCTTTCATTTCCCAGTTTATATGTGCTCACGAATCAGGAGTTGAGATTTCAGTTCTACACAAATATTATCACTAATATAAGCCTATTAAATCTAAAAAAAACCTGCATAAATTGAAGCATGATAAGAGTGAATCTGTCTGCAATGGTGAGAATTGACCACAAAACTGGATATCAAGCCCAAGATTTTCAGCTCCCAATCTGCTTGGTGGTGTTGTTTTGCTGTCATAATCCTTTCCAGTTCCTAAAGGTGTGTTGCAGATGATTGCATCCTAATATGCGTGCCTGAAAATGAAACAAGATAGCAACATCTTGCTGCAAGAAGTAAAACTGAAATTGAAAATGTAGTAGATGTACAGCAAAAGGATGATGTTTGCAAAGCGTCTGAAAACTTTTCCTCATAAAGCTGCTTTAAACTTTGAAATTTTACCAAATGTAGTAATGAGCCCTTGTCAGCAGTCGGGTCTGTCAGATTCAGTGTTTGCCGCTTGAGGAAGTGATCCAAGGGAAGTTGTTGGTTTTTCCCCCAATACATCATTGTTCAGCGTGTGTGGTAAGGGTTATGTTTATTTTGGCTGCTCCTCTACCTCTTTTTCTGAAAGTCAGTCACTTACTGGGGAAGAGTAAAGAGCGGAGGGTGGCGCGGAGGGAATATCAATGTGGTCTGAGCAGTTCGGGCAGAGGGAATCTAGTTTTATGTAAACTTCTTATGCAGATATGAACTAGTTCATAAACTAAAGAGTGCTCTGCATTCATAGCAGGTCCTGACAAGATCTCTTTTTTCCCTTCTCCTTCAAGTACTGTAAGTTTTCTGGAAGTGGCTGGAAATTTTTCCATCTCTATGCAGGGATTTCATTCCGTAGTCCTAGTGGAAAAGGTGGTGGTGGTGGTGAGAGGTTTTATTTTATTTGTCTTATTTCCTTTTCTTGAAAAAACAGTGTCTCCACTGATCACCACCACAGTGGGACAGTGTCCTAAATGCTATTGTGTCTTGCAGTGACTTCTTGAGATGTGTTTTATAAAGACAAGCAAGGCTGGGTTTTTGTTGCAATGTCATTCTGATCCAGGTCTTTCGAATTTTTTTTCCTGAGTGTTTGGTTTTGTGTTGGGGGGTTTGTTTGGTTGGTTCTATTTCCCACCCCCCTCCCCCCTCAAGGCCTGGTCTCTTAATTAGTCTCCTGGTTGTGGGATATATGGAGCCGAGACTGTTCATTTTGCATTTAGTCAGCAATCAGAGAAGCGAGGAAGATTGACTTCATGTACATCAGGCAAGTAGCTAGAAACCATTGCAAACCAATGGTGAGCTTCAAAGAGACTTCCCTGTTGAGAAAAATGTGCATGTTCTGTGTAGTGTTGGAGCTTTTCGCCCAAATTTTTAAATTCTGGGTTTTTTAGAGTCCACTCTCGTGTTTCAGCTGGTGGAGAGCCACAGGGTACCTTTGGACCTGCCCGGTCCCGAGGGTCAGCTCTCTTGGAGTGTTGCTGCAGCTGCCTCTGCCTTTTTCCACTTTCAGGTTTCTGGTTATATTTTTGGTCATATCCTGAAGCTCTTCTTGGCATTCAGGAGAATAAAAAGCATAAGCTAAAGTTAACTAAATCCATCCCTGTAGAAACAGTTGTATAAAGTGGAGCTATGGTTTTTAGCCCGAATGCTGCAGTGAATCCATAGTGCTAGGCATAATAGCTGGCTTTGTCAATTTGTATATATATTCATCTTTTTCTTCAAATAATGCTTTTAAAAGTGGCATTTCTGCTGTCTGTGTAAGCTCAGATTTTCTGTGCCTTCATAACACAATTAAGTTTACCGCATTTTATTCCTGCTAGCCTTGCAAAGAGGGACTGAGTCAGACTGTATTTGTTCTTGTGCTTCATCAGCAGAAATGTTTACCAACTTTCTAGTTTTGTTTTATTTGTGAAAATGCAATGAAAGTAATGGGGTTGCACTGGTATCGAGAGGGTTTAATTTGGTTTGTGTTATTAGCACTGATTGAGACATGAGCAAGAAATAATCCAGTTATTCTTCCACTGCCCAGGCACGAGTTTTTACGGCTGACAGCAAACAAATATTTATCTTTTTACTTATAAAACGAGTGTATTTGACTATCAAAGCCAGAAGTTACAGCAAACCTGAGTCATGGCAATGATTGTTGTGCAGAAGGATTGTGTTTCTCCCTCCCTATGGGGGTGATGTGTCATTGTCCTTGATCAACTCTGCTCTCTTCTTTGCTGTCTGTGTGTCTTGGGTAGAGGAAAGCATAGGCAGACTCTTTGGGTTACAAATATGAAGCCATTCCCATATGGCAGTAAATTTAATTTAAATTACCATATATTGCTCCAGCTCCTGGCAGCACCAGTGACTCTGGTACCTGGCACCCCCTGCCTGGGATGCTGCCTCCATGGAGCAGAGGCACCGAGAGCTCTGAGGGACTGGAAATTCAGTTCTCTGGTAGTTCATGGGCATTGTGGCCACCCCCTGGAAATTGTAGCACAGCTTAACTAGCAGATAATTATATAAACCCGTGTCTTCTGCATACCTGAACAACAAAATGTTTATAACTCTTGCTTTCCCGATAGAGAGAATTCTTTCCTAGTTACTGTTTCTATACTTACCAGATTACATGTAAAAAGCATAAAATCCTTTATATTATCCATAAACATAATAACAAATGCTACACTACATAACTTAGACTTAGTCAATAATTCTAGACTTAGCCTGAGGGCTTGAAGAGAAAATTATTCCTGTTACAAATTTTAATTATGCCATAAACTCTGGGAAATAGCTATTGATCTTCAGCATCTGGCATCAGAAATGTCGCCTGCTTTTTTTGGTTATTTAGTTTGTCAGTAGCATTGTCATATAGGATAAAAATAAAAAATGTCACAGGAGATGAAGATGTACCATATGCAAATGAGAATATTTTGGTTTGTTTATGAACTAAAAATATTTTATTGCTGAAGAGTTTTTGTTTCTTACCAGATTTTTTTTAGCTATCTCCAGAGAAATTTGCATTTGAGATGCAAGAAAGCAAATTCTAATTCTATCAAAGACTCTTTCTCACCGTGGGATGCTGTAATGTGTACAGTGTGTTTCTTGTCTTAGAGGTACATTTAAAATTGGAATTCAATTAACTTCTCTGTTGTGGAAGAATTATAATTTCAAGGGCCAGATGAGACAAAGGCTGGAACCTTATTTCTGCATTTTTTTCCTTAGAGCAGGGCTGTTAGATGATGATTGTTAGTGTAAAAACTTCAAGTCCGGCTTAAAATAGTAACCTTGAAATTCTGATCTGCTCTGAAATCAGTG
Source organism: Mohoua ochrocephala (assembly GCA_013398855.1). NCBI lineage: Eukaryota > Metazoa > Chordata > Aves > Passeriformes > Acanthizidae > Mohoua > Mohoua ochrocephala. The sequence continues at coordinate 107,361 of VZTA01025643.1, forward strand.
GCTCCTCAGCACAGTGAGCTCTTACTCAGATGTTTCTGAGTAGAAGGAAAAGCTTTTTAAGAAGTTTGAATTTCAGAGCAGGATGTGCTGAGAGCAGAACCAGAAATGCAGACCACCTTCCTATTCCACATAAGGCCTAGAGCCAGGTGTGTCCTTTGGTGGCATGTCTGCTCATGGTTCGTGAGGTTTGATTGTAGGTGACCCCCAAAAATAGTTGTTTTAGGTGACTGGAAATGCAGTCTGTACTCCAGTACAACTCGAGTGCAGGTGTCCTTGTAGGCAAAGTAGCATAAAGCTCTCTTTCTTTTCACGTATCCAAAATGGTCTTTGAGGAGACACTGCTTGGCACCCTCCTTTTGAGGCAGATGAAAGATGGTCTTCCCTGTCCAGGAGAATTGGAGCTGCGTAGGGAAGAATGGGTTGGAGAGCTCCAAAGCATTGGCCCTTGGAAGGACGGTCGAGGGCAGCTCACCGTGGTGACAGAAATAAGAGAGGCTCTCTGAGTGCTGAGCAGGTGCCTGGGGGACCAAAAGCACTTTGTGCTTTCCCTCCAAATGTCTGCAGCAAGGAGGAAATCTCTGTGGTCCTGAGACAAAGGAGTGCTGCTGGCTCAACGCAGAGATACCCTGAACCCAGCCTCAGTGCCCGGCACGATGTCGATGCATCGATATCAAAAGGAAGGATGTTTGTAAAGCTCTACCATGGGCATAGGCTGCTCTGTGAAGGAGACTCCCAAGAACACCCTTGAGAAATACTGTACTTTTCTCCCAGTTTCAGCAAGGGATGGAAGCGCCCCTGTCCCTTCCTGCTTGGTCATTTTACTTAAATTCTCATCTTCTTACCTTCACCCTGTGGTGAGCCACGTGATACCATACACTGCATCTGAAGTTTCTCAAACTTTGTGCACAGGACTGTGACCTCTTATTGAAGAAGTAAACTAAGCAAAGTAGGACAGAGCTGACTTCAGAGGGGCAGCTTGTGATGGCTGTTGCCAGCTCTTCGGCAGGAAATCGCTCCCTCTAAGAGTATCTGCCAGTGGCGTATTGATGCTTGAACCCTCCTGGCTGACTTTACTCAGCCTGGCTTTGAACAAAAGGGATAGAAACAAATACCATTGAGGCTCGCAGGCATTTGAGGTGGCCAAGCTGACAGGTTGCACTCCAGCAGGTAAACGGAAGCCTATTAAGAGCACACAGAGACAAAATGTGTTGCGTGAGCGTCAAGTGTTTTTTGGGATGGACCTCAGTGAGGCAGACAGCTGTGGCTGTTTCAAGGACACGGAGCAATCGTGCGGTTTCTGAAGGATTTCTCTGGCAAGTTCTGACTTAAATGTTTTCATGTAGGACTGAATGTCTAAATCAAAGCTTGCATCTGCATTCACTTTACAGAGCAGGACCGAGGTGGCATCTCCATCTGACTGCAGAGCCCTCTCAGCAAAATTTAAACCACTGCACCATCCCCAGTTTTGTGTTCTCTGAAGAGCCCTAGCACTACTTGAATAATACTTTTTTGTCTGCTTTTCATTTTCTAAAAAGAGTGAAATGTATGAAATGTGTGCAGTTTTCACAGGGAAAAAGAATCATTGAAATGCCCAGTTCCCTCTCTCTAAAAGCTTCCAACAGCTTCTGAACCCAGACCTGCAGTTACCCTTTAGCCGTTTAATTTAGGCCTTGTACTCCAGGAAAGTTCTGCCATTTATGTGTTCTACCATTTATTTAAGTGACAAAGGGAAGCTCAATACCTTGAAAAATGTAAGCTCTAATTTTTATATACTTGGCTTTTTTTTGCCTATTGTTTCTGGCTGGCAGGTCAGATTTGTACTGCTGCCGTACGCAGCAACTTAAAATTCATGTTGGTGTGTCACTGCAGTTACTACACTCCAGCCACCACGCCAGAAAACTATTAACTTTCAGTTAATGATAACAGAAAATGTTTTATAATAAACTGTGAAATAATCTAATCATCTGCGAAAAGTGTAAAGTTTTTATATTAAAAAGCAATTAAACTTTGGGGGTTTTTGTTTGTTTGTTTCTTTTTAACAAATTGTAAGACATGCAGTTAATTGGCTTTTGCTTTGGAGGGAATTTGTGCTTGCTATAGCATGGTGTCTGCTGTAACAATAGATGTCTGCCGCTGAATTTTGGGATGTTTACATGCAGGGAGAGGCTCTTTTTGGTGGGAAGAGAGAGAGGAAAGTGGCAGCTTGCACCCATTACAGCTCGGTGCTGTGCTGTACTCTGAAGACTCGAAGACACAGAGGGGCTAAGAAATAAGGACTTCTCTCAGTTTTCGGTTGAACAACAGATTTCCTCTGTGGGCTTGGGTTGCCCCTTGTCTTGCTTTGTGCAAATCACTTGCTTCACTTTTTTCCTTCGAGTCTCATTTGAAATCAGCAGCAGGAGCTGCCCGTGCTCTGCAGGCAGCGCAGGGTTAAACTCCGTCAATAGTTCTCAAGTGCCTTTATCTTAGGAAGGTAAATACGATAGCGGCAAGGACTACTGACAAGTGCCTTTGTGGGTTTAATTGGCTCATTTCTAACAGTCGAGGAGAGCGTTCAAATAAAATGGAAAAAACAAGGTCTTCTGTGCGAAAGGAAGCTTTTCTAAACGGTGGGGTTTGAATGAGCTGAGCTAAAAATCAAGGGGATGAATAAAACTCTGACTATGAAGGATGGGAAGTGAAAGGTTGGGAAAGAATGAGGAGCAAAATGAACGTGGTAATTTGCCCAGAAAACATTTCTGCTGCAGCTGTGGTCAGTTAGGAAACCTGGCAGCACCAGCCACTTCCCTTTGCATTGATAGAAGCCTCAAATCAGGGAGTAGGTTTCCACCTTCCCCAGGGTGTTCCTTGTTTCAAGACAGACTTTCCCAACACCCAGTTGGCCATACATCCAAAACCCTGTAGGCACTGTGCTAATAATAGGATTATAAAACAGGTTGGAATGCGAGTCTGGATGTAATTATTTGTGTTCCCTCCATCCCGTGCCATGTGGAAGATCCAGGGCAGGTTTCTGGGTGAGGGAGGGATTAGTTCCTCCAGCGCCCTGTGTACAGCAGTGAAGTGAACACTTCTCCTTTTGTCTTGTGCTTTAAAGCTCACTGTCAGATTAAGTAGCTCTAAGCACACTCCAGAGGTGATCCAGAAGTGAAAGGTTCTCTGTATATCACTTCAGTGTTGTTTCTTACTCTGCTTTATGACATTTCTGACTCCTTTTATAATGCAAATATCTGTTTGCTTCATACATGAATTCTCGAGTATTTGCAGGGATTGTTGGGGGGAGGGGGATGGTTTTGGTTTTTTTTCTTTTTTTTTTTTTTTTTTAAATGAAGAAGGAAATTTATCTAGCACAATGATTTGGTATTTGTTTGACTAATGGAAATGCTAAGTATTTGAAGATTTCAGCTATCTTGGGAAAAAAATCTAGCCCCCTAAATTTACTTCAGTCAAATATTATCCCAAATACAATCTCTCTTAAGTGTGAAGGCTGAAATTTGGCTGGGAAATGCAGTGTATTGTTTTGTTTATTCTGATGTCATTGCATTTTGTATTTTTAAGGTAAGCTGTATCCTCCAGTGTTGGCATGGATATCTAGGAGTCAGCCAACAGCAGGTGCTGCCATCTGGCTCTGCCCAAGGTGGCTCTTCACATCCTTTAGGGACATCTCAAGGGTCCATAAACCAGTCTTTCACTTACCACTGCACTCTTCAGCTGAAGATCGGAGATTACAGGTTACACATCTGGACGTCCTGTCCCAGAGTTGCCTGGTGGTGCAAGCCCAGGAGTTAATTGATCTGTGACCTGAAACCCATTGTGCTTGGAGGCCTGGTGGTGGGTGGGGATGTGCGTACACTCAGGCAGTACAGTGATCTTGCCTTGCCTACAGCCATTCTCCAGAAATCAGGAGCACTCAGAACACACTCTCTGCCCACCCTGGGCCCTTCCCAGAGATCAGGACAGAGACAAATGAGCAGAGCACTGAGGGAGGGTTGTACAACACCTCGTTGCACATGTTCTGTGGTTACATACACAGGAGCAGTGGTTAAAGTTCACCATTGTTTACACACTTAGCTTATTACTGAATTCACCTTTAAAAAACTTAGGGTTTATGTATTTTGCCTTTCCAGTACATGGTTGTACTCCTAACCTAGGAAGTTAGTGGTACATCCACAGGCAATAATCATATTATTTCTCCTGCCTTGGTCAACAAGCCTTTCCTGAACAGAGTCTGCCAAGGTAGAAGAGGTGTGTTGGTTTTTTTTTTTTCTTTAGATCTACCCAAAAGCAAGAGTAAAATCAAACTGGTTCTGAGACCAAAAGGAGTCTTAGTGCCTAGATACATGTAGCCTCAGGGTATTGTGTTCCCTGGTTTCTTTTATTTATGTAAAATTGTAGCTTTACTTCTGTCTATTCCTTTGTCTTTAATGCAGACCAAAAGGAAACATTTTGCTGGATTTAAGGTCTGTGTCCCAGTTCTGCAGCGTGGATGATTCCTGCTGTGCTCCAAATGAATGAGGATAAGGTCCAATAAAACCTGGCTTTTGGTCTGTTTGTCAGTTGTTGAGTTTAAGAAACTTGGATTGCTCCTTTTTTTTTTCCCCCTTAGTTTGGTGTCAGCTGCAGCCATTTGAACTGGATTGCATCTTTTATTGCAATTACAGCAAAGCTAAAAGATGCAGGAAAGAAAAATCATCTTCATATTTCGAAAGAGATGTTTTCTTAAAAAAAAAAAAACAACGGATTTTCTGTTGTCTCAGAAACAGATGTTTGTTTAAACCCAATCATGAAATTGTACTCAGATTTAATTTATTGTTTAATTTTGTACCCGTCTTTAGTAAATAAACTGCCTTGGGAGCAAGTGAATTGGAGTTTTCTATATGCTTAAGTCTTGGAATGAGGCTTCTTTCAGCAGAGTTCAGCATCCCAGGAAAAGAAACAAAATTGCTGATGAAGCAGGCTCATGTATATAGATATTTGTCAGGGCTTTAAAAATGCAGCAACCTCGGTTTGCAGCAGAACTCCGGTGAAGTCTGAGTAGTTGAGTTCAGTCCAAATCAAATCTCAGTCTTCAAAACTCAAGCTTTCAAAAAGTGGAGTTTGTGTTGTTTTCTCTGTTTTTGGCTGTGGGACTCTGGCTGTGTTGAGGCATTTCATCCTCGCTGCCTCTGAGTGCAGACAGGTCCTAAGTGGAGGCGATGAAACCCAGCTGGTATCTTTAAATTATTTCTGACCAGATGTGAAATAGCCCAATGAAATTTTGTGATGGTCATCTTGTTTTCCTTTGTGGAAATTCTTAGCTGATAAGCAAACACAAATCTTTGAGAATGAGGGTTTGAGCTGAACCCAAGCTTTAAAACTTTTCCTGACTTGCAGTAATATACTTCAACAGATTCCAGGCATTATAAGCACAAACATACGTGTTTGTTTTTGCTAATTTTTTGCTAAATCTGTTTAACAAGTTTGTCCTGACAATCACAGTCTATTTGAATTCTTCCTCTTAAAGACTGCAGTAAAATTGTCTGCATTTTATTTAATTCACTTTATCTTGTGTATCTTTCTCATTCAGAATTGGAAGAGGGAGTATCCAGTCCACCCAGTGACCCATGTCTGGCTTTCCAGGGAAACAAAAAAAAGAATAATTAATGAAATTGACTGTTTCAATCCTGAAATACATTATGAAATACAAAATTTAGGTCTGAAAAATTCATTTGAAAAAGGCAAGTTACAGTTGATTGTATATATTAAAAAAAGGGTCATGTTTATCCTATTGGAATGCTTCTGCTTGACAGGCTGTTTATAGGAAGCATTTTTTCTTGTTTTCTGTTTTTTTATGGCATTTCTGGGCTAAAAGTTGTAATTGGCCATATTTTTTGTTTTGTCTTGGTTTGACTTTGGTATTTGTTTTGGGAAGTGAGTGTTTAGGTCTTTGAATATGCACATCTGTTGTGAAGATGGAAAACTGATAGAGGCATGATTGCTTACTGTAATAGGAGAAAATTAAAATCCTATATTCCATGGAGAAGAATAGGAGTAGAATGCTGAGATAGGCCATTTGAAAAAGCAGAATTTTAAATGTTCCTGGGTTGTTCAGTTATCATTTGTAAACCCCGTAACCGTGAGGCATTGCAGCCATTTTAAATTACTAGTGTATAAATGTTCAAATTATGCCAAGTATAAAGATAAGCATTTCTATTATGCTTCCGAATTTGAAGATCATCAGTAACTTCCTATTCTTCATAAAGTTCAATTTCATGCAAGAGTAACTGATGTTTTCAGCTGCAGTCAGTGATGCTGGGGCTCTGCAGAGCTGTTGGGTGGTGAGGGAGAAGGAGTCAAAGAGAAATAATTTAGGATAGCCTATGGTTGATTTACTAAGGCCATTGTGGCAGTGCATCCATATCGTGTTACTAAACACAAACGTTATCATATTAGTCATTTTGTGTATCATTATGACTGTATAATTACTGTGTTTTATATACCCAGCTTTGAGCCCATTAGCTTTTAGTCTTAAATCATTAAAGGCAGATTTTAACTTCCACATGAATATGAATGCACTTTTTTCTTAATAAGGTCAGTCTTTTTAAAAAAACCTCAACATCCTGCAGATGTTGCCTTTACCCATTATTAACGTTTCCCTTTCTCCAATCAAAACTTAGTATTTCTAGACAGTTTGTTGTCTTTTTATAATTAACTGAAATTAGGACATAGTGAAAACGTGGTTTTAACTACTTTAATAGTCCTATTTGAAATTATTGTCTTCTTTCCCGTAATTAATCAAATTTCTAATGATTCTTCCTGCTCACTAATTTGCATTGCTGTCTGGTTGCCTTGCATCTAATCAGCGCGAGTAAACTGCTAATAGATCACCAGGAATCTGTCAGGAGTATCACTGGAGCAGTGTGAGTGCTGACAGGGCATGGAAATACCCTGGAAATGACGGGCTCAGTCCATTGGGGATTTCATCCCTTGTCAGAAACACAGTGACTGGCATCTCAAAATCTTCAAGCAGAAGATGCAGTAACCCAGATCTGTTGTGGGGCATTGTGCTTACCTAGGAACCCCCCCTGCTTTCTGCCTGGCTAAGTATGCTGTTCTTGTCCTGCTGGCTACCAATAAGCAGCAGAAATGTGTTTATTTTGGTAGTGAGTGTTTGCAGAAATGCCTGGTTTTATAATGCTGTTGGTTTCCATTCGCTGCGCTAACACAGGGTTGTGAGTCGAGTTGGAATGCTCTGCATGGTTAGCTGCAAAAATGACATTTGCAGCTAGTTCTGAAAAAAGCCAGCTGGAAGTTGGACACTTCCTTTGGTAAGGACTTCCTGCCTGCAGAAATAGTACAGTTTGTGGGTATTAAATAGTAGACAAAAGATGAATGGTGAAATGCTGTGTTCTTAACTTCCTGTTCTTATATATTGCCAAAGACCTGGTCCAGTGTGAGGTGTCCCTGCCCATGGCAGGGGGTTGGAACTAGATGGTCTTTAACATCCCTTCCCACCCAAACTGTTCTACAATTCCGTGATTCTATGATTAATCTTAAGTCGTGCATTAAAAAAGTAAAATAAGATGTGTTAAAATGATTTAATTTTTTTTTTGGTAGAAGCCCAGAGACTGCTCAAACGTTAGAGGGATGATTTGGTCTTTATCCAATACAGTAATTAACCCCAAATTTAAAACAATAATTGATCATTAATCTTGGAAAAGACAATTAAAATTCTGAAAGAAACAATAACAAAATGTTTTTTCTGGAGTAAGGATTCCCATCCTCTCTATGCATTTCCAATAAACAATGAAGGGCTTAATGAACGTGGAGAAAAGAGAACAAAAACTGATGGTACCTAAGGTCTCTGTGTGATTGCATGGCATTTGCTGCCCGCTTGGGGTCATATAGCTGTGAAACATGGTAAGCTATAAATATTTGGAGTAGTCTGAAGTTTGCAAGTTCAATACTACAAGGAAAAAAATATTAAGAGCTGCTAATCCTTATTTGGCTGGTTTGTTTTCCAAAACTGAATACCTGGGGGAGAAGAGATTGTAGCATTCGAACGATCATAGAACCATGGACAGGTTTGGGTTGGAAGGGACCTTAAGGCTCATCCCATTCCACCCCCTGCCATGGGCAGGGACACCTTCCACCAGACCAGGCTGCTCCAAGCCCTGTCCAACCTGGCTTTGAACACTTGACTCCATCCCCGTCGAGGCCTGTGCAGGTCTCTTTGGCTGCCACACCACCAGTGAAGAAAGAAATTCGAGTGTTTTCACCCGTCTGGTTTTACCCTCTTAACTAAGTCATAGACAACAGGATGAAAAATGACTCCTTTGCTATTTCCATTGTTGCGCATATTACACAAATGACGAAGCCGTAGCTTGTCATTATTTCTTACTGTTTAATCTTGCTGTTGGCAATATCAGGGTGTAAAAAATATGAAAGCATATTGCAGTCTTACTCTTCAAATTTTTTTTCCTCATTTTTTTTTAGCAGATCCCCAGCACTATTTGAAGTTTGAAATATGTTTTTTAAATCTGTCTGATAGGGATGTTTATGTGTCCTTTCTTTCCTAACTTTTGAGCCAGCTTGGCTGTGTGTTGTGTTGGAGGGAGGGAAGAAAGAGGGGACTTTGTCAAAGAAGCTTCATAACCTGATTATAAAAATGATTGTTGTACACTGCCTGCATTAGGGAAGCATTAAACACTCATTAGGGCTCTGAAGTGTTATTCATTATGAACCTGGCTGCAGTTGGCATGCAACTTTTATCTTGCATGTTTCGATACAGTAATAAAAGTGTAAATTACAAATGGGAAGATCCTAAGAGCAAAAATAACAAACAAATCAGTATTTTACAGTCCCTTTCCCGGGCAAAAATATTTTGTTCTCTTTCCCTGTTCAGAGACAGAAAGCTAATCCTACCCAAGGCACTTTTTAAAGTGCTCGCGGAAGAGATTATTCCACAGGGACTCAACCTGCAGTTACAGCTCAGAGCTAATGTGACACCATATATTAAAGTGGCGAAGCTCCACTGAGCCGCAGCCCAGTGGCACCTGTCTGTGGGGAGGACAGGTGCGTGATTGAGAGGATTTTTTTTCTAAATCTGAGCCTGAAGTGACACATCTGGATCCTAACAGGGATGTCAGCGATCTGTTGTCACGTTAGTAATGCATCAGGGCCCTGGAGCTCTGCTCTGCCGTGTCCCTGCAGGATCCCACACTCCTCTGACTCCCGGGATGTTGCACGTTTGTGGCTGGATTGAAACCCGGCGAGTCTGTGAAAACGAAAACCCTTTTTTCACCCTTCTCCAGTATTTCCCCTTGAGCTGTGCTTCGTGTCAGCTTCAAGATTATTTCAGGTTCTGTAAGTACTGTAAGGAGTGAACTGCTCCGTGTGATTTTAACAGTGCAGGGATCTACGAAGCCTCCTAAAACACAGCCAGTGCTGACATACACCTTGTAAATGTAAAGTTACTACGAACGCCAGCATCTCAAGGCTGTTTTTATTCTAACACCTTCTTGGCTGTTCAAAGGTCACTGTGGGCTGGGCCTCTCTTGAGAAAAGTGGTGCGTGCTGGGTACACAACATTACACAGAGTTTTATTCAAGAGGTGCTGATAACAGACTTGATTTGCCGGTTTGCTGGATGCTGGATCATGTTTCCTGCTTTGCAGGCCCTTCAGAGTAGAAATTGGTCTCATTTACTTCAATTAAAATGTTAATGATCCTCTTTTTCTCAAAGCAAAGGGAAATATGCACAATCACTCTGAAAATAGAGATATATTCTCCTGACAGTCCCAGCGATAACTTTTTGTCTAAAAATCCCTTTAAATACTTGTTTTACTACTTGGCATTAAACTATTTCTTATGTAGAAAACTTTTGAAAGGCATTGATCAGAGTTTAAGATTTCAGACACAATTTGATAATTTATGTACTTATATGAAGACAGTAAAATGAATACAAATTGTTTGCTTTTGTTGTTGGCAGGTTCTTTTTCTAGGTCTATAATAGCTCCCAAGTGCTTTTCAAATTTGGGGTGTGGAAATGGCAATATTTTATCAAATGTTCAGTGAAGTTTTATCATCTGCTTTATTTTGAAAACTTTATCCATCTGGGTTTATGTAATATCACGTTTTAGAATCCTTACTTAAAATATGTGCCAAATCTGCTTAAAACCCATGTGCCACTACAGTAGTAAGCAATTGTGAGCTTGATTTCCAACTAAGTATGTATTTAGAGCAGGATCAGGCATATGTGGTACACATTGGTGGGTAGAGAAGAAGAAATGTGTGTTTGGGGGAGCACAGGGACCCTGGACGTTGTGGCTGGTTCCTCAGCACTGCTAGAGAGTGAAACCAGTGTGAGGGTACTGCCGCTGTGAAAACATGACAGGGACATGCAGAGCTCTGTGTTCAGCCACGCTGTGAGCAGGGGAGACAGGTTTTGACTGGTCCTTCTGAATTGTTGGGAGTACCAGGCTCTGTCCAGGGCATTAGAACTAAATACAGTTGCAGAGGTGGTGCTGGAGGGGAATGCTGATGGGCACCAGGGATGTGTTTAAATCTTCACAGCAGGCTGGACAGGCTCTTTACATTAACGGAGCTGATGAGAAATTAACTATTGCGCTGTTCAAAGTATTCAGAAAAATAGTGTTTTTGTATTTCAGGTGGCTGCTAGTGTCTGCTCTTTTACTTCTCTTTTTCTTTTCCTCCCCTGTTCCCCAAAAAACAGGGTGAGGGTCAGCTTGTGGTCTCCAAAGCTGCATTCCCAGCATCCATCTCCTCTTGTCCCATTTGTGTAGTGAAGAACAGAAAAGATACCAAGGAATCATGCTGGATACATTTAGATGAATGTTAATATGAGTACAAATAATTTACCCTGGCAGGGTGCTCCTGTGCCTTTCATTTCTCTCCCAATTTTTATATTGCAACTTCGTGTTTATTTTGCAAGGCAGAGGGAGGATTTTCCCTCTCTCCGATGAAGTGGTTTGTAAAGTTCAGGCATTTTAAGTTGTGTGCTAATTCACTAAACAGTCTCATGTCTACCATGTCATACACAGTAGTGTAAAGAAAGTTGATCGCTCTAAATAAAGGTGATGTGGATATTACAGGAAATGCTTTGTGCATTTGAACTTAAGAAAATACATCTGCTTTCTTTTGAAAGGAAAGTTGTTTCTGTTTATGTTAACAGCTGAGGTTGTCATTAATTTTTATTTTGTTGTTCAAGTATTCTTAATAGGCAAAGGTGCTAAAACAGCTATAATTACATCACCACGTTTGCTGCTTGGAATATTGTTTATTGGCTTTGGATTAGGTGTCTTAATTACTTGATTGCTGTATTTTGGATTTGGGTAAATGTCTCTTCATTTTTGTGGCATTCCAAGTATGATTAATATCTGCAAAACATATTGAAGTCATTAAACTTTAATGTTCAAAATTGTTCTTTTTTTTTGTCAAGATGGAAGAAAGTGTCAATAAGAAAATAATTTTCATTTCAAATGAGGGCTCATGAATATGTAAAAATTAAAAAGCGATGAATTGTTTTTATGAATTTTAATGGCTGGCATGGTGCTGCATTATGCCAGGGGAGCGAGTGGCATAAATTACAGTAGTCTATTAATTCATATCATTTTTGTAACTCATTTCATATGTGCTGGTCGCGCCTGTGTGCAGCCTAGACAAGTTGTTGTCGCACACATTGTGAATCTTTTCCCACAACATTGAAACTCATCCACACTAAACTGGAATGTGGTGGCAATTTTAATAGCGCTGATCAAAGCCGTAGCACTTATTTTGTAGAGCTTGAAGGAGGGGAGGTTTGCTGTGTCTGCTGAGAGGTGTAAGAGAAAGGATGTAACGAGCACTGATGCATTTTAATGCTGCATTGGCATTGCTGTGGTTTCCTGCTACCTTTTAACTACATCAAATTATTCACTAAGTTAAATAAATGTTTATGTGGAAGGCAACCCAGTAAATGTGTATGTTTCATTCTGCATCTCCCTTGCTGAAAGGGATGTAGGTAAAGGATAATTTGACAAAGTGGTATTAATGCTCTATATAGTTAGTTATTTTACATCTGTGACAGGGGTAGAGCATTGTACGTGGTAACAGGGTGAGTTGGGGGATGATTCAAAGTGTATAACACCATTTGTAATAGACACCAGCAGACAGGAATTCAGTGTCTTCCTCTAAAATCTTTGATCAGAGCGAATCGTGGTGTTCAGGGCAGAGCAGGACAGTGGGTATAGGCAGGCATGTGTTAAATGGAAAGGTCACAGTTGTATCTGTTATTTAAAAAAAAAAAAATATAAATCATCATTCAAGAGTAGCTGTGGTTTCAGAAATAGAAGGCTTTGGGCAGCCCCACGTGCTGAGCTGGGGAGGTGATTATGGCTGGTCAGCTTCAGTGACTTTCTCCAGCAGTGCAGAAGGAGCAGGTTCAAAGCAGAGTCACGCTGAGCTTCAGCCGGAGAGGTGCTCGTGGGGAAGAGAGCAGAGGAGGGGGAGAAGCTGAAAGGAGGCAGCGACTTACAACTGGCAGAGGTGTTTGCAACCTGGTGGCCACACATTCAGAGTCAGTGGACCCTTCCAGGTATTTTTGAGGGTAATAAATAAAAATAAAACTGTCAGATGGCCTGAATTTGCTATACTCGGGTCTGAACTGGCAGGAGAAAACTTGCAGGGTCCAGAAACTGGAAAACCACTTAGAGCTTAAGTGCCCAGACCCATCCTTAGTGAGATTTGCAGGAAGATTAATTACTAATAACTGATTGGATGCTAGATTACTTCCCTACCAACACTTTAATTAACTGCAATTAAAATTGTCAGTTTGGATTGAACTTGGGTTCTGATGGCTTCCCGCAAAGTTTTATCACTTTGTAAAGATACTGTGCCTTTTGATTACAAAAAAAACTTCCTGTTAAAAAGAAAGACCAGAAGAATTCTCCGTCCAGCTGCTTTTTATTTTATCTCTCTTTAATGGGAAAATTAACCTTTGAAAGGTATCCAACTTTTGCAGAAAGCAGAAGCTCCATTCTCTGGTGTATTCAAATATGCACAAATGGGCACTGTAGAGCAGGGAGCTGGAAATCAAACATCCTGTCACAGCTATAAAAGGTTATCACACACTGTTGTACAAGACCTTTGCAGAAGTTATTTTATTAAAGTATTAACTCAAGACAGTATTTAAGATCATTCCTAACTTCAAAGGTAGTTAAAATAATATATTGGAAATTGAGTCTAAGCACTGATCTATGGATTTAAATCAGTAATTTGCTGAAATCAGAAGACTCAACAAATTCACTAACTTTAGTTTTCCCTGAGGATAAACATTAATAGTTTTTTTACAGCTCTGAGAAAATGCACTTTTCTGGGTTTTGGTTGATTTAAATAAAATTACGTCTCCAAAAATACATTCCTTTTGGAGAAAAAAAAAATCTTCATTTCCCTCCCCTCCTCCCTGTGCCATGCAGTGTTGGGCAACAACATAGGAACATTTCAAGAAGTGGAAATCTCGTCTAGATCCGAGGCTGGTTCATCTGGCAGCAGGCAGCGTGAAGGTCCCAGGTTACTCAATGTTTGTGTACGTGTCTCCACATCATTTCACATGACACAATGGCAACATGACTCTCAAAACAAATTTGCTTCACTGGAATGCAAATTCACGTGGTGCAGGAGGCTGTGGTGCCCAGGAGCAATGCTGGTGCATAACTGACTGCAAATATCTTCCAAGTATAATTATTCTTTCTTTCAGATATGTTCATAGAGAAGTGTGTCTTTCACTTTAGAAAAACTTCCAGCATTCTGTTGGTTGGTCATATGAAAATAGGTGTGTGTTCATTCTAATGTCCATTCAGCAACGACGCTTAGAAGTCAGTGGCCTAAAGGCATTTGTTTCTTCCTGCAGCAGTTTTCAGATATGCCCTTGATTCTTTAATACATCTTCCAGGATTCCAGCTCACTCCTTATATCAAAACAGGTCCTCCTCCTTGTCCACTTAATTTCCTTTATGCAAATTTGTAACCCTCAGAAAAATAGCAAACACACAGAAGAGTCAAATAAAACAAATCTCTGAAGAAAATCTGTTGGTAAATGGAAAACTTAAATAGATTTTAGAAATGAGACTGTTCTTTTCATTACGCTTGTGCCTGTTTTTGTTTCCTGAAATGGCTGGGACTAATATCAAAGGTTACACGCACTATCAGTAGGCTTGTGGGGTTTGTTTTTAGGAAAGAAAAAAGCTCTGCAGCTTGGAGATAAAATATAATGTAGTAGTTGCTAAGGTAACTGCATGCTTTTGTGAATAGTGGAACAAATTAGGTGAGCAAAACATCTGTAAATTGTCAATAGGTAGTTACAGAGCAGCCCTCAGCTGCTGAAATTTAACCTCTTCAGACCGGCCAGGGAAGCCAAGGGATGAGGAGGAGGAGGATGATCCCGAGCTCCCTGTAATGCTCATACTCCAGGGAAACATGTCACCTCCCCGGGAAGCAGAGGTTGGTGCCGGGTCTTCAAAGGGCCTGTGAGCAGGGATGAGCTTGGCTTCTGTGTGAGAATAAAAGCTGTTTGCTTCTGTTTCATCTGCTAGAATGGGTGCGTTTGCCAGTTGCCATCAATGGCTGTTGAATTGTCTGCCTCCAGCAAGGACTGCTCTGTGCCTCCGGGGAGAGTTCTGAAGAAAGAGGAGCTGAGTGATCCTGCTCCAAGGGATGGGACCCCACGTCCTGTCACACCTGCTGCCTGAGGACTGCTGTGTGCCCTGAGTCCTGCATGAGGGGTGGCCAGTGCTCGTTTTCAGCTTATCCTGGAGGTAGTTCTTGATCGAGTGCACTCCTAAAACAGAAATAGAGTTGGTCCCCTGTAGAGGCTGAGCAATTCCCTCCCCACACATCCCATACTCCTCTGAGAAAACACAGCAGCTGGGGGTGTGTGCAATTCCCTTTGCTTAACCTCACACCCTGGCAGCTCTAAGTAGATGGAGCCCAGCTGCTTTCTGGATTTCACCAGGTACCTCCCTGCCAACTGCTGGTGACCAGTTGGGCATGTTTTGAAAAAAATCTAAAACGTAAATTCTACAAGAATGAAAGCCTGATGCTGTTATGTGATTAAAGAGTGATGGCTCGGGACTCCAGTCAAAATGTGGCCTGCATCTACAGAGAGGTAGATAAGATTTTATTTGGGAGGAGAAGCTTACTCAATTTCTTGTGGCATACTGGAGGCTAAAGACTAAAAATGAGAGCAGTAAGAATAGCAAATACCTTAATGGCTCCAAATCCTTTAACAATAAAAATAATTGTCCTCGTTGCCATTCAGAGCAGGAATTATTTTCCCAGGAGAAAGTCCAGGTATGTCTAGATGTCAGTGATTTTATGTGCCCATATTTCTGAGCATCCATTTCTGGGCTGAAAAAAGATCTTTTTTTTTTTTTTTTTTTCCCTTACCCTTGACTTCCTGTCGTTTTGCACTTTCCTCCCACTACCAGAAGTTTTGAGTAAGCTGTAGCTCCAGCACCAAACACAGCCTGTCCTTTGTCACGTGAAGCAACTTTTGCATGTGAAACTAGGGCCAGTACATACCTGTAGAGCTGCACCTCTTTTGGGTTAGATTTAGCCCAGCTGGAGCACAAATTATCTTTACTTGGTAGATCAGGCACAGCAGTGGGTCAGATTCACAGTTTAAAAAAATTAAAAAAAAGTATGGAGCTACTTCATTTTAAGTCCATAACAGTATTTACCAATTAGCCATGAGTAACCAGCTGAAGGATTTTATTTGGCTTGTTACAGTTTTGATTCCCAATTGGAAACATAAATGCAGCTTCTAATTTTCTAGGGGGCTTAGTTGGTTGGTGGTTTTTTATTGGGTTTTTTTGGTTTTTTTTTTTTGTTTTCTTTTGTTTTTCCCTATGGAAACTCCTGCAATTGCTCTTACTTGAATAATTTTAATGAGTAATTTTTTCAGCACGTGGCAATTTTGACTATTAGGTTTTGTGTTTAATTGTGTAAATTAACCTTCAAAATAAGACTTTGTGCTGTAGGACATTATTTGTTGAATCTGCCTAATCAATTCAGGAGGTTAGAATAAATAAAAATGAACTTTAAATTGGGAAATGAGGCATAGACAGCACTACATGGAGTTTGGGTTTGCTGGTGTGCACACAGGATCTAAAATATTCTGCAGAGTGCAACTCCATAGACAGAAAGAAATATATTTTAGAATTAGGCAGGTAGCATTTTATACAGAATTATTTGGTCTTTGAGTATAGACTGTCCAGATGAATGAAATCTATTTGTCCCAGCTCAGAAATCTCCTCCATTTCATTCCTTCTAGCTCAGTGATTACCAGAATCTCATTTTGGAGACGCTTTCAAATCCAACCACCTGTGCTCGGAATTGGACCAGGGGATTCTTAAAGATTTTATAAAAGCGACAATTACATTGGTCTGACATTGCTTGCATCCCTTCCCATGGTGTTTTCCACTTCACCTAACTAACTTTCCTTGTCTCTTCAAGCTACTTGCAGTCAGAAGTGCTTTTTACAGTGAGATTTGAGACCATGTAAGAAGGAGTAAGTTATTAGTGTGGGGCCTCACGCAGCCCCATTAATTTTCATCCTCACTTTCCCAAAAGTGAGAAGAGGAGATGCTGAGAGCCTTCCCTCGGAGGGCAGGGCTTTGGACACTGTATTAGAAATGCAGGCAGATATAGGAACAAAACCCAGTTTCCTGCATCTCTCATGTTTTGGGTTTTTAAGTGGTAAATGCTAATTATGTACACTTCAAAACTGCTCATCCTCCGTCTCTGTTCTTTGTAGCACACCCTTCCAAACAGCATGATCAGAGTGGGGAGATAAACGTAGTCATAAAATATGCATCTTTATAAATATATTATTGTTTGCTCTCTCTTTTAAAATACATTTATCTGGAGAATTTATTTTCATTACATCCCTCTTCTCCCAGTGCGAACATTGATTTCTCCTCTCTCAGCAGCGATGGTTTTCTTTCTTTGCAGTCCCTGCTTCCGCCAGTTGTTTCGCTGTTCAGAATTCCTCCGTTTCGTTCTGGAGATCTCTTAATTATGAGCCATGAGCCTTTAGCTATTCTACAACTCCAGCAAGGTCTCTCGAGAGGATAAATGGTGTCAGTTCATGGCAAACACTGACACCTGCATAAGTTCTGCCACCTTTTGGATGGATGGTGATTATTTCTCAGAAGAAATCTCAAAGATTTATTGAAAAACTGTTATTGTTCTTGGCCTCTACCAGGAATATCCAGACTGCTGATAGCTGAAGTCAATCAATCAGTCAATCTGAAGCAAATTTGGGGCCTATCCATAAACCACATATTTGACCTATTAAACAGAATGATTTTACATATTTTTTTTTTTAAAAATCCTCTCTGTAGACAGCAAATTTTATTCTGAAGAATTGGACTAAAATAAGAATTTCCTTTTTTTTTTTTTTTTCCTTTTCAGCCTTAAAGTCTGTTTGCAATCTGTCAGTGGGAGAAGTGAAGGAGTTGACCAAACCCTGGAGTTTAGACGTGATAACTAAAACTAATATTCTGGTTTCCATCTACTTTGTTGGATCAAGGAAATAAAACAGGTGGAGCAAACCCACCACCACTGAAAGTGTGACAGAAAGATCTTATACTGCGGCGATAAATATAAAATATGTGGGTGTAGGATGGATGGAACGGGAAAGTTTTTCCATGGCTGATGACAAGGGGCTGCCATAGCGAGGAGAAAGTGTGACAGAGGTGTGTATCCTTCCCTGTGTGTGCAGTTCCTAAAACTGCAGCAAGGTGTTGGCTCTCTGTCTGGTTTGGTTTTCCCATGTAGAAGGTCTCAACTCCTCAAGTCTTCGACGTTCTTTGGATCAGGCAGATTTTTTGCTTGTAGAACGTAAAAGAAAAGTTAAAAAAAACCATCATCCTCGTAACCAGAGACATGATAATCATAGTGGCAAATAGAAAAAAAAATATCAATTTTAATAGAATTCAGACTGGTGGTGGATTTTAATCACAAAGAGAATCATGGCTGGTTTTGACAAATGGTAAAAATAAATTCAACAGGCAATTTTGTGTTGCTATCAAATGGAACAAATTCTGGGAAAAAACCTCAGCCTATTACCTCTGTTTCTGAAATTCATAACAGTAATTATAGTTACAAAGGTTTTGATGCAGTGATGAGTGTACAATGGATCTTAATACATTTGTCCAGGGCATTCAGCTGGCTGAATGCTGGATGTGTCACTCAAACACACCTCTAATGTGAGGCAACTTTCTTACAATGAGAAAGTGAAGTTTTCTTTCTGATGAATAGAAAAGCAGTGTGGTATTTTGTGTGCTTCTTATAAATAAGAACATAATACTGGGGGAAGAACTTCTTTATAATATGGGCAGTGGGCAGGATTTCAGAGGATTTAACAGTAACTGTGTCATTTCACACTTAGCTATAAAAGCGATATTTTCTAACAAAACGTTTTACATGGAGCCATAGTATTTTTGAAAGGTTGAACCATGGGGAAAGTTGAATTTGTGCTGAATATAATGCACTGAAAAAGGGATGCTCTTGATGTCTAAATTGGCTGCTAGTTAGTTTTAGATTAAAGTGCATAAACTCCTTCTCTCTTCATAAGGAGGTTCAGAGGCATTAAAAGCAGTTCTTTTTCTGGAGTAATATTAATAAGTACAATGGATTCCTTGGAATAAGCAGATAATGGGAATAATTTGGCATTGCTGAATTATTTACAGGCTGGTATTCTCAGTCAGAGATACACTGCTAAGAAGTATTTAAAAACAGCCAAATAACTTGTGCTAATAATAAATGACATAACTGAAATCACTGTCCAGAAGATGTTAAAGATTTGCAAACAAGGGCTGGCTCTCCTTTACCACACCTTATGAATTGGAATCTGAAGCTGGATTCGTGTGGACATGTGCTTTGAATGCAGGAGCAGAGTGCTTGAGAAAAAGCTCTTGTAGAGTGATTGTTATTGTGGGCACGTTGAAGATTTGTGATGCAAATATGCGGAGTGTGGGGCTGAGATTAGAATCAAACCCATGACTAAAAGGCCAAAAGCTGAGTTACTGTAGATCTAAGGGTCATGAACCTGCTGTCTTATGGGGCTTTTATTTGCTTACAGTCCTGGGATTTTAAAGCTGTTCTCATAGCTCTGAATCACTGGCTGGAAAGCTGAAAGCATGGAGCTAAATGTAGAGCAGGGCAGGACTGCAAGGCCTTTGGGAAGTCGGGGATGACAGATTTAAGATGCAACTGTGGTGCTGCTTGTGTTAATGTCGGTTTATTGCCGATATTGTGGGTTAAGTATGAAGCTCAGAGAGGTTTTGGTTGCTAACAGAAGCCCAACAGATTTGATGGGCAGAGAGTATTAACTGTTAGGATATCCAGCATATACACTTAATAAACAATGTGGTTGTACAAAGGGAATAGCTCTTTTAAAGACAAATTCCTGTGGATAATTTAAAGCAGAACAATCTTAGGATAAAAGGATGTATTATTATTTAAAATGCTTCGTTTAATTCAGGATCTTCTCTTACTGCTAAAGGTTCAGAGAAGCCCTTTTGAGCTTCCACTGTTTAACAGCTGTCAGTGGCAGAGCCATTCCGTTCATAAGCAGTTTTGCAGTGCATCTCACAATACATCAGCTATTTATATTAATACCTTTGTACCCGAACCTTAGTCACAGGTCTTTTCTAATCAAACATTCACTTACGGGTGGCCTAGAGAAAAGTTAATGAAATGCAGATTTCATTAGCCACAGTGGAACGTGTAATTTGACTACTGAAATTAGTGCTATTGCTCACTTAAACCCACACCTCTGGCCACAGGAATTGAATGTGTTTGATCTCTGAGAGTGCTCCAGGAGGATAATTGGCTGATGCATTGGAGGGAGCATCCTGAGCCGGGTGGCACTGTGGCTGCCAGGTGAGAGGAGCACCTGTCTGGGGACTCAGATTCCTTCCCTCTTTCTGCTGTGGTCCTTGGGACCCGGGTCACACAGAATCATAGAATGGTTCGGGTTGGAAAGGAGCTTAAAGATCATCTTATTGCACCCCCCTGCCTTGGGAAGGGACACCTTCCACTAGAGCAGGTTGTTCAAACCCCCATGCAGGTGAAAGCTCCCGTCAGGCATCGTCCGAGTGTGCGGATCCCAGCAGGGCTGCACACCCAGCAGTGCCCACCTGGGGACACACAGTTATGTGTCAGGTGGACACAGGTGCTGCAAAGCAGGATTTAAAGGGCTTAGAGGAAAAGCAAAGTCAGACTGATTTTGGTTTTCCTTTACAAAATGTTTAAGAATAACCTGGATGTGGCCTTCTGGTAGGAATAGCAATCACTGTTTAGATACTGATCCAGGTAAGAAGTAGTTCCATGGTAGAATGTGTTCTTTTGTAGCATTATTTTTTTTATTGTTGTCTGGACAATAGAGATCTCCTTCAAAGATGCATCTAAGCCCATTGGCAATCCTTGCTCATTTGTCTTTTATATTTCTACATCCCAATGAAATGAGGCTTAAGACATAAATCAGTGTTCTGTCTCCTTCTGACTTGCCTTCAGATTTGTGCATTTTTAGTCCATTTAGTCCTTTTTAATGAAACGGATTCGTGTGGTGAGGCTCTCTGTGGGTACAATGTTTTTGTGTTTGGCATTAGCCGTGGAGAATTTGCAATTTGCAGAGGAAAAGGAGCCCAACAGCAGGTGGAGCAATGAACTATTTACAGCACTGGATCATGATATCACATGTGCTTCTTTATTTTGTACTTGCTCCTTCTCCTTTTCCTCACTTTGTTCAGATCAATTGTCAAATATCTGCCTGTCAAAAAAAAAAAANNNAAAAAAAAGTTGCCTTTCTGTTTGGAAGATTAATTGGGTTATTTCAGTCACAGGAAAGTTGCCAGCTCGTGTAAAAATGGGAGGAGAGGGGACACAAATTCTAACAGCGATTGATTAATAACAGATGTATATTCAACGGGATGGAAGATAAACTGCTCTTTCCAGGGATTTGATGGATAGGTGCTTGCTTCTCAGTTTCCTGGGGAACTCTGCAGGCGCCTCTGTTGGGCTGCAGAGGGTGTTACCTAATGAATTTCCATTGATTGCATGATAGCGAGCATTGATCAGGTCTCTGCTGCCAGTCAGGTCCCTGCTCCCGCTGCTGCCTCTGCCAGCCTTCCTCCAGCAGCAAATAGCAGCTTCCAAAGACTGGTTTTCCCTGTTTCTTTTCTTTTCTGTTATTTCTTTCTGCTATTAAGGACTGACTTGAAATGATGTACATTCCTAGAAAAGATCAAATCCTAGAAAAATCAGCCCAAAGAGCACGCTGTCTTTATCAATTACTTCGTTTAATGTGTAAAGTGTCCAGCAGAGTGTATAATCCAGTGTTTTGGTCAATTAGTAAATCAATATAATCCAAAGCAGATTTATAAACTGCACACAGACAACCTGGGGAACGGGGTCTTTAAAGCCGATAGCATCAGCCAGCGTGTCTGAAGTTGTAATGACAAAAGGACTGGGAAGAGAAGTAACTAAATGCTGGATTGCTTTGTAATGCCAGTGTGAATGAAAGGCTGCTTTTACACACAACGTGAGGAAAAAGCATCCTGGCCTGCTGTAGGGCTTTTGTGCCTCTGTGTGTGTTAGCTGTGTGTGGATAGATGGCTGCCTCTGCTAGGGAGAGGACAGCGGAAATATAAAGAAGCAAAAGAGGAGGTTGATAGAGGAAGTAGTAGGGAACTTCATGAAACAGTAACTCCTAATCCACTTGCAGAGGTGTCCTGAAGGGTTGCAAATGCTCTCTGCACATCGTGCACCATGGAAGGGGTTCAGGTTTTTGTTCTGTCATTTGCATTGTGCTTTTTGACTCGTAAAATTAATGGTTGACGTTGTTTTGCACGGATTTGAGCTGTGTTGGTCTTTGGATGAAATCTGGATTTATTTTTAAAGATTCCCCATCACCTTTTATCCCTGTAAGTGTCTCTTGAATTTCACACTGGGGCTCGTATACAACTGCATTTCAGTCCTGCTGCAGATTGACTCATGTGAAGGCCACAGCACTTGCAGTTTACTGAACTATCAAGAACTGTATTGTATTGTCCAGCTGGAGATTAATTTTTTGGTGGGTTGACAGGCATTTTTCTGGTTGTTGTCAACAGGAGTGGAACTAAAATGAGAGTCTCCCTCTGCCCAGAGAAAGTACTGTGCTTTTTTGGTTTGGCGAGCATCACCAGCAATACCTAGTGGCCTACTCTTTTTAATTTGAAAAAATGTATAAAGGACAAATTTTATCCAGACAGCAAATAGCTGCTTGAAATCCAGCTCTTTACCCTTTGGTGTGGGTTGTGTGCGGCATTTTTGATTCATCCCTTTGGAGTTTTTTGCTGTTACAGACATGAAAACTGCTGCTGAGTCACTGCACCCCAGAAGACAGGCATTAATAAAAGCACTTGCTCAACCCCTAATTGAATTTTTGACCAAAATCCCACCAGCATCACTTCTGGCAATTGTCTTTCACATATTGCTACAGCAGGTGACTGAATTGCAGTGCTGCCTGACTGAAGGGTGCCTGGATAAAGGGAAAAGACCACAGGACAGTGTGAATCTGTTGTATGATAAATTATACTTTTTGTCTTTCATCATGTCAGTCAAATTAAAATTGCATAAGCTTTGATATTAGTTTCTAAATTTTAGCAGTTGTACAGCTGAAGGAAATGCCTGCAAGCAGAGAGAAGTTAATTTAATGAAATATTTGAACATATTCCTTATCCTCCTCGTGATGCCCCTTAGAGGTGTGTACTGGGTGCTTGTTGCTGAGAATGGTCTTCCCTTCTTCTGCCAGAAAGAAGTTGGCTGCTTAACCAACAAATAACCATCAAATTCCTGAAAATTTCCTCTTAGTGAAAGTCAAGAACTTCTCCTTATACGTGAAAATTATGTATGGAATTACACATAATCAGTTGTTTTAATTTGTGACACATCACAACCTGTGTGGGATTTCTTTTTTTTTTCCTAACATAGAATCATTTAGGCTGGAAAAGGCCTCTAAGACCATCAAGTCCAGCCATTAACCCAGCACAGCCAAGTCCACGCTAAACCATGTCCCTGTGTGTCCCAGTGCTGCCAGAATAGAGCAGGATACCCTCTGAAAGAATCTCCTTTTCCGCTAGAAGCTGAGGAAGTAATGGTTGTCAGAGTTGAGTCACAGAGATAAATATTAATGAAAGCTCTCCTGTAAGCCATTGTAAAGCCTCCTTGGAAATTCAGTCATATCATTTCCCTCATTAGCTGGGAGCTCTTTTGTCATTTGTGCAGTAACTCGCACTTCTGGAGGAATGTAACGTTTTTCAATGACAATTCCAAGGAATCTTTGTGTCACGTGGTCTTCTGTAACTCAAGGATGTATCTCTCTCCGTTCCCAAATTCCTAACTATACTTAAGATATGTTAATCACACACATCATCATGTTTTAGAGAACACTGTGGATGTTCTAAGACTTCTGGGCAATTTCCAGGCATGTACAGAAGAGTAGCATTATTTGTGTGAGAAAATCATTGGTTTAATCACCTTGTGTTTTGGGGCTTAGCTGCCTTTGGATGCCTCCTGAGAGCTTTTCTGTAAGAGCATCCTCCTGGCCGGTGGCTCCAGCCTCTGCTGGATCAGCTGGCAGTCCTTGAGGTTCCCTGCACTGTTTTTTTCCTCCTCAGCACCCCCATACCTGCACTTTGAAGTTGCATCGTGTTAACTCAAGACATTGTCTTCTGATCTCTTACAAAGAAGTAATAATGAAAATACAAAGGTCTTCCTGATTCCAGCTCCTCGGGCTAAACCACCTGCTCACTGCAATTACCCGAGGCTTTCCATCGCTGGGATTTTCCCATACCAGTGCACTTCAAAGGAAAGATATTAAATGTTGTTCTCTTTTAATGATTCATTGTAACATTGTATAATGCAGTTTCTGGCTTTTCTTGTCTTGCTCAGAGCTTCGTGTAACTTTGCCTGTTAATTTGTTTAGAAGGTTTTTTTTTTTTTTTGAGTCGAGTTTTTCAGGAAATGCCAAGGTAACAAAGGCCAAGTAAATGTTTTTATCCGGTTTGAACAAAAATCTGCCCTGAATTTGAGTGTTTTCTAAAGGGATTATTATTAAATGTTTTTATCCTGTGAGATGTCTTGTCTTTTAACAAATAATCTGTAGTATTTCTTCTGCTTTTTGGAGAATGTAAGCAGAATTTATTTGCTCACAGTTCAAACTCTCCTTCAGTGCTTAACCAAAATGCACTTTGTGGGCTGATTGTAGGGGCATTGGACTAGATCTCTCAGGGTTCCTTCCAACCCAAACTGTTCTATGATTCTGTTCTGCCTGTATCCTTCACCCTTTGTTTTATTCACACATGATAAGGGACAACCTCTAGGCTTAGAAAAGTCAGGGCTGTGGGTTTTTTTTTTCACTCTGCAACATCTGAAATAACATTAAAGAAAGGAATAAAACTGTATTATTTGATCGGTACAAGTAAATACAGAATATAAAAAATGGAAGGGTGACAATAACAATATAGAGAGAAAGCAGCAGAAAAATTACAGGTTCATAAAACCCCCCAAATCCAATCAGTGTTAGCAAGTAAAACTCCACTTCAAAAAACTTTGTGGTGTTTTTACATCATAAAATCTCATTCTAAGAGGATTAAGTGGAGATAAGATCAGCCATAGAATAACTGTGTGCAGACCTGAATCCAGCTGACTGCATTTGTGCCTTTCATTCACTCATCACAAAGAAACGGGTCCAACTTTCACTTAGTCATAGCAAATTCAGATTTCAGAGATAATTTTTCCACCGTTCGGGAGAAGGGACTTACTGGTGAAATGCAACAGGAAATCCAGACTTAGATTATAACCTGCCTTGCCACCAAATGTCATAAATATGTGGACAGAAGATAAATGTGCAGTTCTTATAAATCTGCAGTGGAACTTTATCTCAAAAATAACATAAACCTGAGTGCTGAATAACAAAGAACTGACAAGTTCTTGGGTTTGTTTTTCTTGGGGTACTTACATTTTCATTTTAATTCTTCTGTTAAAACAACCTCCAACTCAAATTTTTTAATTTTTACGATGAGAGCTTTTGTTATTTAATAGATAATTTTTGATGTGCAACATTTTTTAAGCCATTTGTAACAATCTTAGTGATGTACTAGAAAGTTCGACTTCTCAAAAAAGTGATTCAGGATGTCTTTTGTAGCTCAAAAAGTAGCGTGGCTTAATTTAAAGAAAAAATCAATTAAAAAAATCCTCTGGAGATATAAAGGTAGAAGTTTTTTTTAACTTTGACAGAAACATGTTTTTCATTTGCCTCTAGATTTTAGTATTAATTTTGACGGCAGGAAACTAAACCCAAATATTTCTGCTAATACATTGAGTCTATGCAAAGCAAAAGGCTGCCTGTTGGAATCTTTCAGATTATCCCATTCCGTTCTGCCCCTGTCCATTATTGCAGCATTTTGCAGCACGCAAGGCTTTCACTCTAAATAAGCGTTTTCCTGATGTGAAGTGCAGCATTTTGGGATGCTTTGTGGAGCTTTGCGTTTCCCAGGATTTATATTCTGCTTCAGTCTCCTCTCGTTAGCCATTATGAGAGAGGTTATCATCCTCATGCAGATGATGTTAAGGCTTATGTGTACACAGTTTTCTGTAGCACTCACAACTTTGAGAGAACAGCTTACTTCTGGAAGGTTGAGTTTGTTGTCTTCAGGATAGTTTTGTGTGTGTATGTTTAAATAATCTTCTCCAGGGTTGGGCCGTGCTGGCCTTACCTGGTGCTTCAAAACCCTCATAATTTCTCCCAGAAATAGTTCCCAGTATTACAGCATCGGAGGAGCACTCTACACCTCAAACCCAACAGCAGTTAGGCCAGATTTGCAATTTCTTCCCAAACTGATGATATGTGGTAGCCTTAAATATTGCAGGAGTGAACCTGAGCTGTCTGAGCCTGAGCACCTTCTCACTGGTGGGAGATTTGCAGGGGATTTTGGTAATCTATGACTTGATGAGCTTTCACTTTTCCCTCTGTTTTTGTCAGTGTGGAGCCTTTCTTATTTGAGTAACCTCCTTACTCTCTTTGTGACAAATTAAATTAAGAATTTTTGCCTACGCCAGGCTTCTAATGGTGCCTAAAAATAATTTCAAGACCAACAGCATAATGTCTTTCAGTAATTGTTAAATACGAGGGAACTGACAAGGCTAAAATAAGAATCAGGCCAATTAAACCTCTCTTTCAGGATAGTGGTGCCTGTAATTAGAGATGCTCAGGAAATGTTTCTCCCTCGCTCCCCACCAGTCCCCACCCTTTTTCTCCCACAGGATGATGGAAGTGAAGGGAGAGAGCACCCACCTCAAGCATTACAGTGCTCACGTGGGAATCTTCAGCAGCTTCCCCAGAATGTGAAACCTCGTAGTGAGCTTTTTAGAATGCATTTCTGAGAAATGTGTTGCTTTTTTTTCCCCTTAAGAACCAGTGCTTTCTGAGGAAAACAAAAAAAACTCAAAAAATATCTCAGTAATGCACTATTTGTGGTGGTGGAGAGGGGATATTTAAGTGTCCTATTCAGTGAATTGAAGTAGTGTGGCAATAACAATGCTGCAGGACTTCCAATTTATTGTCTCAGCGGTCTGTAGGAGCCTTACTTTAAAAATGAGTGATTTACCTCTTTCAAAAGTGTTTATTTCTCATTAACTAGGTGAGAAATTATATTATGAGCTTCATCGTAGGTGGACCATAATCTTCACCTGCAGCTCAAGGTGGAACACACAGTCTAACTTCAAGTCAGGAGGCTGCTTAAAATAGAGAAAATAAAGTAAATAAGTAACAAAAATAGATAACCTGAGAGACCTGTGCATGGCAAGAGGGAGATTCCTGCAAGGAACTTTTGTGTCTGCGTGATCCTCAGTTTGCCAACTTTTTCTAATAGGTAAAAATCTATTGCATGCCATAAGGTGGTTGTAAAACAGTTAGTTGTTAATCTTTTCAAATATATCTACGTTACTCTATAGTTTCTCACAACAGCAGGCTCTTGTTTTAATGAGACTTCAAATGAATGCAGATTTATAAAATGCAGATTACGACCACCAAGGAGATATTTCTTACTCTTTACTAGATCTTTCAATCCTTCACTATTTGCATCCTTTATCTAACCAATTTCTACCTTAAGGATTATAATTTTCTCTTTGCATGGAGAATTGCAAACCTTGTCCATTTCAAAGATGTTTGGCCTTTGTCTGTTTTGGTGTTGCTTCCTTTTATCCTGGCTTCAGGATACCTAAGGTGTGTGTTTTAAAACTCCGAATATGATGTTGAAAGTAGGAAATAATATAAGACTTTGTCTTCAAAAATAAATTCCTATTTGTGAAGTGTTGAAGCTTGCACTGAGCATTTGTCAGCTCTCATTGTTCAGCAGCGTGGTACAGTTGTATAATGTAAATTTAGCAGGTTTATTTTTTTTTTTTTAAAGAAACTTTGCACTGACTTTTCTCAGTGTGAACAGATTCCAAAGTCTTCAAGGTTTTGTTGGTCCTAGACTTTGTGTGTCACAGCAGTTTCTAGTGTCTTGAATGTGGCTTAATTGGCTCCCAGATGTGAGAACAAAATGGACCCGTTTTTCATTTATCTGCAGAGAACGTGGACGTGTGCAATTACATCGTTGGAGTGTATTGATTGGGAACCCTATAGACTGACTCTTTTTTTTTTTTTTATCAGGGTTTTCTTTTTACAATCAGCCAGAACTTTGTATGGAATGTGTTGGGAATCCGGTGGGGATGTGTATTTCCTATTCACTCAGAGGTCCAAGAGCCAGTGTGACATTGTCTTTGCAGTAAATTGTATTTTCCCTGAATTCTCTGCATTACAGGCTGAGGAGTCGGATCAAAACCTGGTGCTCACAGCAGCAATGCCTGCATGATACATTGTCATCTATTGATGATATTTTTTAGCGTGGCACCTAAATAAGGGCAACGCCTTACAAAAGGTTGCAAAATAAAAAAGGAGGTGGTTTTGGTATGACTAAATTAGTAACTCTGAAGTTTATTGATCTAAATGGGTTTCTCAGCATTTGTATGCTTTTTTTCTTTAAACTCCTGTTCCATAGCCCCTCAATTTAATTGCTAATGTGAAATTTAGCTCTGGGGACAATTTTTAACAGCCATCACAAGCAAGAATGTCATTCCAGAAGTGGTACCTGATATTACTGTCTTGTCACGGTGGCATTAGTAAAATAGTCTTAATGGGGCAAATACATTTGCAACTCAAGATCCTCTTCACCCAATCAGCTACTACTAAAATTCTCCTTACATGTTTGAATCGTCTTCCCTTAATGAAAATTCATGGGAACAGAGGAGAGGTGAGTGGTAGTGATACAAAATAATAGGTGCCATCAGGCACAAGTGTGCTTTATGAACTTGTGTCATATGAAGCCTCGGGAATCCTGTACACATGAACACCTTCACAAATTATGTTTATCTTATACATGCACAGAAGCAAACGACAATTTTCTGGTCTTCAGGGTGTCTTCAAGTTGAGTCTGTCTATTCTTGCTGATTCAATCTGAGCTAAGAAATACATCAGTAACCCTCTAGACTTTGCAGGGTTACTTTGGGTAGATAGAGTTGTATGAAATTTCTTGTTGAGACATGAAAGCAGATGAATTTCAGGTGGTTTTACTCTTCAGTGTGATGTGAATTTCGTACTAGTTCGGGAAAAGTAAGTGAAAGGACTAGTCAGAGTGTCACAGAAGTGATTAAATTGTTCTTCCAGGTTCTGCTGATACAGTAAGGGAAGGAAACCATAGTTTCAGAAAGAAAGTAAAGCCCAATTACCTCTGAGTAAAACTGGCAATTTCCTTTTTACCTCTTTCCCCAGAGGAAAGGTGTTAGAACCATGTTCTGTAGAATGGATCAGTCAAAAAAAAAGAAAAAAAAAATAAAGAGATTTAAATATTTAAGTTGGTTATATGAGGCTACTTATTACAGCATTATATTAGATGCTTTCCAGCATTAGAAGCCAACATCCCCCATGCCCCCTCTCACCTCTGCAACTTGGGAACCTGCAGAGAACAGTATCCCATCACTTTGAATTGCAGTTATATCTTCTGGTTATGAATATAGTGCAATTCCTTCCCTTAAAGGAGTTTTTGTTCACTTTTCATCTTCACATTTCATCTCACAGAGGGGTGATCACAGTGCAGTAGTGTCTGGGGTGCATTTGGTGAGGTTTTCAGGTATCAGCAGTAGTTTTGAGGTTTTTCAGGTTAGTTACAAGCTCTGGCATTTCAAGCAAGGAAACAGAAGGAAAACCACGCAGCAATGAGTAATTTGCCATTTCCCAATAACCTTCCAAGCAGAACTGAGTGGGTTTTGCACGGCTTTCACAATTGCTTTGAAGAGCATTCAAACGTACCTCTCATGTTGAAACAGTCTTGTGCTTTGGTTTCCCACACACCAGCCAGTAGTGTGTCCCAAGCAGTCTTCTGCAGGGCATTCCCAGACTCATATGTGAGAATTTCGTGGTTGAACCACTCCTGTTTCTTCCATGCAGCTGCCAAACCAGTTGTTTTAGCTATTGGCTTTCCCTTTTAATCTTTGCTGCCTTGGTTACTCACGTGTGCTAAAGAATGAATGTTATTAACTCCGATGATGACAGAAGCAATGAACACAAACTTGTTTAAACTGGGCATGTAATTTGAAATTTTTAAGAGGAATCTTCAAGTGGGAGCAAGTTCTTTACCAACAGTGTTCTGTTAGCTCCTCAGTCCTTATTTAAAAGTAGCACTTCTATGTTTTCTTCTCAATCCCGTGTCAGAGAAAGGCTCCTCTGGATTAATATAAATTTACTGCAAATAGGGAAACGGGACCTGCAGGGACCATGAAATATGGGGCATCTGCCTTTGGACAATGCTACGGAGGGATGCAGTCGATGTCTAGTTCAGGAGGATCTGCTGAATAAATACTACAAGTTTTCCCATGTGCCATAGCCCACAAAAAATTCCCAGTGGAAATGTGAGACCTGTAGTAGAAGACCAACTGCCACAACGGTATTGCACATTGTAATGCCGTAAGACCAAGAGCAGGAGAAATAAAAACCATGGACATTATGCTGGTTCTTTGCAATAGAAGCACATTGTTAAATAATATTCCAGTGGTCCTAGGAATGGACTGTGACGAGGAAGGACAAGGTAGAAACATCAGTTCTCTTTGCCACTCTCGAGACGCACATTTCATCCCCGTGGCATTGACCATATCTATACAGTTTGAAGTCTAATTCTTAATGAAAATTCCCTTAGGCTCCCTGCAGCTGTGGGAAAGTTTCTCATTATGTTCTGCAGGGCTTAATTTTCCATGCAGGGCTGTTCATGTTTTTAGTTCCCAGGAAAAAAAAAAAAATAAAAGCCTTACTGATGAGAGACGTTGGAGAAAAAAGACTGCTGGTGAAAATACACTGAGCAAGAGCTATCAATCCTTGTTTGGGAGAGAAGACACAGGAGTTTCAGTGGGTCATAGATGGCGAAGGAAACTGCTGTTCAGTTGAATGTTATTGAAGGGCTTTCCTTTCCTCTTAGTCCTCACACTGTGTCTTGGTGCTTGGGGCTGCTTATTGTCTTCCCATTTGGAAATCAGTGTAGTAGATGTGGTCCTTACTGGATGTTTCATGTTTATGGGGCGGGAGAAACTTTTTTTTAGTTGGAAGATGGTAAAGGATGAGCTTACCGTTATTTTCTTATTTTCAGCATCTTTTCTCTAATCGTATTTGTGAGTTGACTTTGGCTCAGCTGTCTTCAGTGATGGTTGGGTAGAACTGCCAGTGTAGGAAACCACATCTCAGGGTCTCAGAACTGAAAATACTTGATACTTTCTTTTGGGTTGGATAAGACTCTCCCTACAGTCTCTCCCTCGTGTAAATGGTATAGTTAGGTTGCATGATCAGATCGCTTTAACGTTCTTTTAAAATCACAGTAAAATAACAGACTTTAGAGTAGTAATCAGAGAAGTAATGGAGGAATGCAGTAATAACAGTAATTCCGATAGTATTATTTAAAAAAATTTGTTAATTAATTTGAAGTGTCGGACACTGTTTTGCAAAGCTTAGGTATTAAATAGAGGACTTGTCCTTTGAAAATTACTATTGGTGAATAGTAAGAGTAGTAATAAAAAAAAGAAATGTAATAGTACAACCTCTGGATACAGAGATAAAAAGAATAAGGCCAAGACAGTCAGCTCTTGGAGATCTATTTCTGCTGTGTTATGCTAAGCATGAGACAGAGTTTTAGTGCAATTTAAAAATAATTAATCTTAAATAAATACATAATGGCAGCATAATCAATGCAAATCTACGTAAATAGGTAGTCATGGTGAATTAGAATGTAGTACTACTGAATGGACTGCTCGAGATTTCATTAACTAGAGAGACTAAAGAACCTGTTTACTAAGAAAAATATCCTTTATCTTATACCAGTTGCTTTAGGTTGTTAATTTGAGAAGCTGATCATTTTGCACCATTAATCATAATAATTAGAGACAGATTTAGTGAGCTTTAGTGCAGTTCTCAACTAGATTAATAGTTGTGTAATCCAGTGTTTATTAATATAAATGAAGTATATTAGAAGCATGACATTATAAAGAGGAGGAAGAAACTTCAGGAACTTTCCTGGATCATCCCAGAACTCCATTAATTTACAATGACAGGTTGTTCTTCAGTAGTTTGCTTTGTTTTGTTTCAGTCTCTTTTTCCTCCTGCATTAATAATGCTGCCATTCACCCCAGAGAAGAATGTGTGTAATGATCTCTAAAGCATGTTTACAGTTACTGAATATCCATGGATTTTTGGTATTTGGGTGGAGATGGGAGCAGGGAATTTACCAGCCATGGGAAGTTGCGCCTCTTTATTTAATACGCATTCTTATCTGTGAGATCGTGTTCTTCATTCACCTGGAGGCTCTGAGCCAGGATTGCCAACACAAGCAGGACTTTGTGCGTCAGGAGGCTCCCACCCCGGTGTGGTGGCAGCAGTTTGTGCGTGAGCATTGCCATGAAGAAGTTTCAAATGAGAAATCTCGTGGACAGCGATGTCTCCTCGCTGCTTCTCTCAGGTAGGGAGGAAGGGAGCGTTCCTTCTGCTGCCTCTGACTCTGTGCTGCTTTGCTTCAGAGAGGAGTTGTGTGTGATGGAGTGTAGAGACGAGAGGTTTTCCCCAGCTCTGAACTTTTCATTCCTTTCTCAAGCCAGGCACCTTCAGGAGTCTGTGTTTTCCCACTCTGGGGTTCACAGGGCAGATTAATGCTGGCTTTAACAAAATGTCCACTGGCGTTGGCCCCTCCCTAGGGTTCTGGCATTGGTCAGGGGGTCTGTGAGTGCTCCTCTGCCTGAGAAATGCAGATTTCCAGGGACTTTATTGAACTTGTGTGCTGAAGCACCTCCTTTTTGAGCCATGTGTGTAGTTAAGGGTAAAACCTCAGATTTATTTAGGATTGGCATCAGTTTCTCATTATAAACCTAATGTTTCAGCACTTCCAGAAGTGAGAGGTTCTTCTGATGGCCTGCTTGAGCCGTGTTGATTCCATTCCACCTTCTCTCTTTTAAAACAATTTTTTTAAAAATCAGGAAGAAAATAATGACTGTTTCACAGGGTTAGAAGATTCCTGATAGCTGAAAACATCTATGAATTAAAAATCTCCATGTACTTTTAGCATCTGGAGGAAATCTGCATGCGTGTTCATGTCTTTTCTTATGTCCTCCACCAAAACCCATGAACCAAACTGATCCACAGATTGCCAAGAGTCACCAGCATTTTCCTCCTGAGAGATTTTTTCCTTTTGAAAGTAACCCCTCTTTCCTCCTGAAATGGAAGGCTTGTTTTTAACAGGGCAGTTCTTGACCTTCTTTCACCTTTTTGTTTTGGATACACGGGCTTAGCTTTGTATTGAAAATCACATTGCAAATCTAAATAGTCATGGAAAACTTCAGAGCTCCCCGCGAGGAAAGCACCAGTTACTGTATTCCTGTGTTTTGAACAGCAGCTCCTTACCATGCAAAACACCAGGCAGCAGTTGTAAAGGAGGTGATTTCCTATCCAATCCAGGCTCCTGGTTACAAATCACCTGACAAAAAGATCATGAAGAAGTAGTTGTGCGACATGCGCTTGGCCGTCACTCCGGTTATTCCACAGCGCCTTTCCAGCGAGCAAGTTGAGAAATAGGACCTGGTTTCCAGTGGAAGCTCCTTAGGGTAGGTGGTTTCAGTTTTGGCTCCCTTGATTTGAGTCAGACAAGCCTGTTTGCATCTGGGAAGGGAATTCTCTCGGTGCGTGCCTTCACATGCAATTTCTCATGCCTTTCTGGATCATCTTAAAAGAAATCTATACCTGTAGTTGACCTACTTAATCTATGCAATTATTCTACTTTGCTTGGGTGTATGCACATCATGTTCTTGTCTCCGTTTTTTTTCCCCCCAGTTTTTGGCAGTCGTTTTATTCCTTGTTAAAAATACCATTTGGTTGTTAATGGGAACTTGAGTTGAGTATTTCTGTTGCTCAAATTACTGGCCAGAAGAATGGAGGCAGGAACCAGACAGTGCTTTGCAAAATCACAGCCCATTCACTGCTTTCTCAGAAATCCTGCTGGATTCATTTAGGTGGTTTTAATAGCGATGAGTAAGGCTACTGGAGCCCTGCTGAAAGCAAGTGAAATGTCAGGGATTGTTGATTCTAGTTAAAAATGCACCCATTTCTCAACAGAGCTCGATGCTGCAACATCTCTTTGTCTATGAATCTGCTAAGAGATTTCCAAGAGCTGATGGGTATCTTGTGCCTAATTGTCATCTTTTGTGTGATGCCAAATTTGCTCATGTGTTCCTTCCTTCCTGGCTGTAAAGCTATCATATTCTTTAATGCTCCAGAGTCTGCAGCCTGCATAAATTAAGTGTTTCTGGGTCAAACTGCCTCTGAGTGGGGTGTATGTAGAGAGGATTCAGCCCTGTAAAAAACCCTTTTTGCTCTGTGATCCAGCAGAACTTAGTAACCAGCTAAAATTGAGGGATGTAAGTAGATTTCCCGGAGACACTGAGTCATTTGATGTTTCTTTCTGGCTTAGTACTGGTACTCTGAACATACCGTGTTATCTCTTCCCTAATCGATATAATTAAACATCAGCAAATCTCTTTAACTTTAATCAGACTTTAATTTAACTTAATCAGACTTAGTTTTGTTGAAATTTACTCTTCTCAGTTGTGGTGAAATGCTTACTAACAGGGGAAAGAATGACACTTTACTTGCCTCATGGTAGTAAAGCTATACAGGTCACTATGCTAGTGGAACAACAGTAAATTATAGATAAAATCAAAATGAATACAGAAGTTTTTAGCCTAGATATAGTAAATTTTTGGCAATATTAACATATGCAGATTACTATACAGCATCTGATACTATTTAGTGCTTTAGTTATAATACTTTCGACCCTGATGTTTTGTTTTACATTTTTCTTGTAAATGTTGCTTTTGTAGAGTTGCTCTAATAAATTCTTTCCTGTGTTTTCCAAAGTATTGCCTTGCCCCTTGGCTATCATGGGGAAACAGCTGTGATTTAAGACATCAGCTTTGCTATTAACATCAAGTGGCTGCATAGCAGCCATGAATCATCTTTATGGATGTGTTCTGACTAAATCATAGGACTCATTAGGTGTGGATGGATGGATATCTGAGAAAGTGATATAGGTAATAGGCTGTCTTCTAAGATAATGAAAAAGTTTTCACCTTCACTTTTGTTTATATTCTTGCCTTGGAAATGGTGGCTTCAATGCGAAGCTTCCAAACACGCAGCTGACGATGAGTCTGTCCCTGTAAATCCATACACAAAGGACTGATTCATGTGGTTGAGTGGTGATTCTTCACAACTGGGATTTCTGTAGCAGAGTATTTTATCAGACAAGAACAAATTAAGTTTGGGTTCTTTTTTCAAGCTGGAAGTTCTCTGGCATCCGATGGCCAAGAAAGGATTGTCCCTGGTGTTCTCAGAGGAAGGTGGGGCGATTTGCTGGAATGAATCTCACAGGAACGTGCAGAAAACAAATTTTCCGAATTTCTGTTTTGCCAAAACAGCCATTTAAATAGCAAGCATTCCTTCTACACACGGCCTCTGTGGGAGAGTGTTTAATCTTTCCTGTATAATTTATTTATTTCAGGGAAATTATTTTATTCTTCTACAGAAGAAGCAAAGATACAAGGAAATTGCCTCTTGGCCAAGTCATATCTCTTAACCCGGAAAATACAATTCACCCCCCTAAACGAGCTGGGTTAATCTGCTCTTCTTGATAATGTTTTGCTATAATCAGATTTTTCATAGTTGCTCTCTAAATACTAATTTTTTTTTTGATCAAGCTTTCAATTTATTTGCTGCAAAGAATGGTTATTTAACAACAAAAACCCACAAAAAAAAAAATAGCCTGAACATTAACTGCCCTAAGACACGAACTCATTAGAAGCACACAGTCAGATTGATTGGACTGATAGTGATGGTGATGATAATAATAATTGCATTACAGCAGTGCCTTAGGATCCTAGCTGTAAATGAGGTTCTCATTCTTGTAGGTACAAAACTAAGATCCTCTCCAGCTCAACAAGAAGTGAAATGAGAAGCAGCGAGAGCTTGAATACAAATCTTCCCTTCCTTTTTTGTTTACTGAAAAAATTAATTAGAAAAAAAAAAGTAAAAGAAAANAAAAAAAAAGAGGAGACCTGTCTGGATCCCAGCCAGATATAGAATCATTTAAATAACGACCTCTGTGATCATTGAATCCAGCTGTTAACCCAGTCCTGGCAAGTCCACCAATAAGCCAAATTCTGTTCTTCTGCTCCTGCAAAAAAAGCAAAACATCTGTGGAGCATTCATATGAAACACTGCCATACAGGAACGTGGCACGTTCTCCCCTCTGTTTGTGGTAAGCAGTTAATAAAGAAATGAAATAATGAATGATGCAGGTTCCAACTGCAGTAATGCAGGTAGTGGTGGTAATAAGCAGGGAGCACAAACGCCTGTTTGAAGGATGAATTGAGGTTTGTACCGAGCTATTGCTTTTACAGTCAAGCAGATGTCATGGGCTTGCTTTACAGGATATTATGATATATGAAACCAAAGGCTTCTGAGCAGTAAAAATTACTCCTGTCAATTCATCTTTGTGTATGGCACTTTGATATACCATTCACAGCTTAATTATATTGTCATAGCCGAGAGATTAAAACAAAAGTCAGGTTGACTCTCGTTTAAACCTCTCTCTGAAATAATGCTCGTAGGTGAAGGGGGAAAAAATCCATAAGATCTATATAAAATTCCATTATAATGTATTGTGCCATCAATAACAGGTTCCTTCCATCCAGTTTCACATCGTGCAGTTAGGGAGATATTCATCAGCTATCACTCACTGCACAAGCACAAACAGCCAACACCAGACATCCACGGGGAAAAGCCAGAGAGTGGGAACTGCCCTTTGGACAAGCCTTGGAGTGGCTGGGGTGTGGAATGTGCCAAACCACACTGGAATTAGGGCAGTGGGACCACGACAAAATCCATTGGTGCAGTTTGTGGGTCTGAATGTGAGAGGTGTCTGATAATTGCGTCTGGGAAGGCCTGGGTGCCCCGTTCACAGACATGGAGATGGTCACCTGTCTCCAGAGGAAACTCTTGGGTGGTGGCACCCAGGGCCCCTTCAGCTGCCACCCCTGGCCAAGGGACAGGAGGGGACGATGAGTTTTTCAGATCTCGAGCTGGGCTCGGTTTGTTACCAAGGAGACGTATGGGTTTTGGGTTTGCCTATTAACTGGAGAGTTACACACGACAAAACAAACTCTGTAATCAAAATAAATTGCACGATGTTGTTTAGGCATGCAGCTTCTGACGTTTAATTGTTACGAACTAGACTGATAAAAGCAAAACCCAAAGGAGAATTTTCTGTGTTTTTAGACTCTGTGTTACTCTGTGTATTTTACCTTCATCTAGTAAGTTCCTCTTGTGTGAAGCTGTTGGTTAAAATGAATTGCCTATAGGTTCCTAGTAGAGACCTACACAGCATCCAAAAAATCAGTGCCGTTAAAGTGGGTTGAAGTTTTTCAAGATGTTTTGTTTGGCATATTGCTCCTGCACCTTGTGTTTCTGGATGATGCTGTAATGCATATACAAATTAAATATAATATTAATGATTACTGCCAGGTGCTGCAAAAAAAAAAAAAAGTAATTTAAATTACTAGACAAGTAAATGTAAATTAAGATAAAGGTGCTAATACAGTTTGTTGTATTATTTGCTGCCCATGTTTTATATACGTTAATTCAAATGATGGGTTGAGGCATGCACTTAATTTACTTAATGACTTTGCGCTGTAGCTGGGATTTTGCCCATGGGTGGCTTTCAGAGTGACAGCTTGGAAGGCAGAGGAAGGTTGTTTATCTTTTAACTCCAGGATGAGAAGCCGAAGGTGTGGACAGGCAGAGGTGCTGGCGATGACGCCAAGTGGTGTCTGCTCGGTAACAATGGCTAATGAGGAATTTTTTTCATTGCAAGTGATCGCTTTCAAACACTGTGGAATTTTTTTCTGTGGATGCAAAGGTAGGGCTGCTCCCATACTCATCTGCCTGGGGATGTGGCACGTGCTGACAGCACAATTTAGATATATGTGAGCGAGTAGATTAATGAAGCATCAGGAAAAAGTTCACACATACAATCTTCTGTACTTACTTTGCCACTAAAAGATTAGATTGGCTGTCATAAATTACTAATCTGAGCCTTCTAACTATACCAATTTGGTGCCTCTGCCTTTCTCTTCACTAGTTTAATGAAATCGCACTTGCTTGCCTCACATATTAAAGAATCTATATAACAAAGCAACAGAAAAGAAACAAAACCTTGCATGATTCCCTGGATACCTGGATGTAAAGAAATGGGTTGGAATCTGATGTTTGCAGGTATTTGCTTTGCTAAAACAAATGCTTCCCGTGTATGCAAAGTGTTTGTATAATTTATATAAACACATTTTTTCCCCCGATTTTACATGTTTGGGGAAAAAAAAAATGTTTAGTATGCTATAATTTTGTAAGAATGCTGCAAAAAGAAATGGTGGAGTGCTACAAAGTGCTTGGAGAGTGCATGGCACATATATATGTGAGAAAATTTTAGGAAAGCTTCTGATCAAAGGCAGAAAACAAATCTTCAGCATTCAAACAACGCGATTTCAACATTCCAGGAAAATGAGGATTTTCTTTTTTCCCCATGCTGAGGCCCCAGTTTCAATGAAGTCAGATCTGTGACCTGATACTTAATGTGCAATTTGAGGCCCTTGCCCTGGGTGGAAATCCTGTTGTTATTTAGCAGTAACCTGCTGCCCCTGAGGCACAGTGTCAATTCATGTACAATGCATTTAGTGATGTGTTCTGGGTGCACTAAATAAGAGTTTGATTTTCCATTAAAGACTTGTTGAGAACAGCTATCTTTCTGAAGAGCTTTTCACATCTGTTCTTATCTTACTATTTTAATTGTCTCGAGCTGTATCTGTGTGCCAAGATTCCTTTTCCTTTTCTGTAATAAATTCCTTTATGATGCTGCCGAATGCTGTTGTTAGTGTGGAATTGCCTGGCTTCACTTGGTGATTCTAATGCCTTTTGGGTGAGCTTTGTCCATCTGATTGAGACTTAATAAAATCGGTAAATGTCTCTTTTTTTAGTGTGTGGGTAATTTGCTTTTTAAAAAAGGATGAGGTGGAGTCCAATGCTGTGTGGTGATGGTTGGCATAGTAATATTGTTGTTCCGTTAGAAAAGCATTCACTGGGCAGGAGACCAGAAGCAACAGTTTAGCTGTTATTAATCTCTGGAATATGTAGTCTTCTCTTTTTGGCGTGATTTGCTAATGGAGTGTTTCGCCTGAGTAACCAATGTCTTCTGAAGGAAAAAAATAAACAGATTTGTTTATCTGTAGCAGCTTGTTGTGATTTTTCACTTCTTTTCTCTGTTTGTATTTATTATATTCTGTATGTAATGTATAAATATTGATATCCTGGAGAATAATTTTAATATAGTTGTCTGTGTCCATTCTTCTTCTTGCCAGGTGATATTTTGCTGCTTAGCAGATATCCTCATACTTCCCTTTTGTATTATAAATGAACATCACAGATATGCAATTTAAAAATACATTCTTTCCCAAGCAGTTATGGATGTGGTATTCTTAAAGTAATGCGGGGAACCTGGAACTTCCCAAGATGATGGGAGTGCAAGCGTAGCCCTTGCTGGTGTAACTGAGTTAATGCTCCAGAGATGTCTGAAAGGGGGTGTGTGTGTCTGTCTCTTCAAGGGACTGAGTGCAGCACTTGGTCCTTGGTTTTTCCCTTGTGTACCCCGTGATGACAATTCTGCCTGCCCTGGTGAAGCACGACTCGTGTCCCACGTTGGAAGCTTTGCCAGTCCTCCTTGTGTGCTCCCCAGGGAGGAGGCTGAACACGTGGAGATCTCCTTGAGAGTTGTCTCAGCTGTTCCCAGGAGTGAGAAGTAAAAGGCTGGAAGGATTTGGGTAGGTGGGGCACTGTATTAGCTCCAGGTGGAGGAATTTTGAGGCTAACTCAGCCTGGAAGAAGTGATCTAATCTCTCTGTATTTCTCCCTTGCTACACTGACTTCTGCAGGTTTGACTAGTCCTGTGTGTAAAAATAATTTTAAATATCTCCATATATGTAAGCTAATAATGAAATAATTCTCTGAAATGTTTCTGTTCCTGTTCTACATTGAAGTTTTTTAGTAGTGGCTGGTTTTTAATTTTGTTCTTTAGTTGAACTTAGTATATGATCATGTCGAGTTACTTGTTGAAAGTCTTATTGATTTCCTTAGAGTTCCTGCCAGTTTCTAAATGTTAGTGTTAATCTTTTTGATAGTAGGAGCTCCTTGCTCTGTAGCTCCCTAGATTTTTGTTCAGGCAAGATAAATTCCTTAAGTGATAAGAAGGGTTTATGTGTTACTGTGTAAGTAATGGATTTAGTTACTTTGATGATGAGTGAAGTATTTCTCCTGCTGTACGTGGTTTCAGCAGCAAAGATTAGAACTGGACTAACTATAAGCTACTGCTGTGAAATATTTCTGTGGAGATAATGCAGGTTCTTGACTTTGTGGTTTATTTGATAGGGAATCTGGACTCATTCCTGAGTTTGCCCTGAAAGTTTCCTGTGAACAAATAATCTCTCTTAATTTGCCCGCTATAGAGAAAATGAAAAATAATAATCTTCTCTTGGATAGAACCTGGTATTTAGCAATATTTTCAGATCATGAGAAGAAAAATAGATTTTTGTTGTCTGCTTACACTTTTAAATTACTGTGCTTGTAAATTACTGTGGAATTGCTACAGTAAATTACTGCACTATAAAATACTGCTTGGTGGCTCGGGAAGACTTTTTTAGTGTACATGCCACACTTAAAAGATACTGTAACATAAATCAAATTTATTTGAAAGGTATTATTAGGTATTGTGTACTCTGTACTGAATAGTAGCGTATCCTTAGCAATGATTACTCATAAATCCCACAATTACTCAAAGAATAGCCGCACGATTAGAGTAGCATTGACTGTGTTATCCTGTGTTATTACAACAGTATGGAAGCATTTTAATAATAGCAAGGGATTTAATTGGTATAAAGACTTATTTGCAGAATGCTAAACACTTTGGTAAGCAAGGCATTTGAATTGTGCATTACAGGCACCCGGAGTATTATCAGCTAATTAGGAACTGAAAGGGCAAATGTAGTGTTAGCAAAGGCTGTTCGACTTCTGCACAGTTGTTTTTCAATATTAAAATGGCTGGAACAATGATTATAAGTTTTATGTGGCTTTAAGTGTGGTTTATTACCTTCTGAGAAGAGTTTCTAAAACACACTTTTAAGCAGTTTTCGGGGAACAGTGCACGATTAAGTTTTGCAAGGAAGGTACTGATCTACAGCTAGAAAATAATGTGGAAGTGTTTGCATCGTAATAGAATGGCATAAATATTTAATTTGTTTCTAGGAAGAGCTGTTTGTTTATCAGCAGATGTATTTTGTCAGGTGGTGGGAAACTATGAATTTGGGTTGATTGGTCCAGGTAAAGGAGGAGAAGCATTAATGGGAGTCTGGTACCCTGGGGAGTTCTTCATTATTAACCTGCCAGTTTTAAATTCCATCTGTAACATACTAATCAATTGCTTTTGACAGTTTAAGCTTTATTGTCACCTTTAAACCTCTACAGAAGGAGGAT
Organism: Mohoua ochrocephala; assembly: GCA_013398855.1. NCBI lineage: Eukaryota > Metazoa > Chordata > Aves > Passeriformes > Acanthizidae > Mohoua > Mohoua ochrocephala. The sequence goes on from VZTA01025643.1 coordinate 148,634, forward strand.
TTCCTCTGAAATCTGGCTGTTTCTTGCCTAGCTGTTAATTATGCCTAGTGACATATCCTGCTAGTTCCTCCTTCCTTTCAGGCCGCTGTTGTCTGCAGATTTCTTTTGCTTCAAGGCTACAGTATTTTATCCTCTCTCTTTGCTCTTCCTCTCTTTTCACTGAAATTCTTGGCAGAAATGGTGGCCCACGCAAGTATTTTATCTTTTGTTCAAACCTTTGGTTGTTTATGACCAGTCAGCTGTCAAAACCCTGTGTCTGCTGGTGAGCTACAAAGTTATCCTCGCTGGAGGCTGAGTTTATTTTTCTAAGGAATTAAGTATGTTATCATATAGGTGTGGTGTTGAAAGTAGCTAAAAATATATTAGTAATGCTTCACAGAGGAGGAAGATTGTTGCTAAGCAGGCCAGGGTGGATTGTCATTTTGTGAAAAAAATACCTTTTTCCTTGCAAGTGTTTGTGTGAGGCTCAGAGGTGGCTGTCCTCAGCCAGGGCAGCGCAGGGTGACACAGAGTCCTTGTCCTCGTCCTTTCAGGGGTGCAGAAGGGACACTTGTGAATGAAGTGGCTGGAGAGATGTGCTCCACTCTCCTTTCCACTCAGAACTTGGCTTGCTGGAGCCAGCTCCCTAAAATCAGGTTCCAGCTGTGCCCGAGGGGGGTGACTGTTAAAGAGGCAGAGGGGAGAGCACGTCCCTTCTCCCTGCTTTCCAAACCAGATGCGGCTTTTTGGGGAAAGGCCCCAAAATATCTCAGGGTCTGAAAAGCTGTGGCATTGCACCAGGGCTGATGGCTGGGGTTGCAATCCTGTACTGGCTTGTTTTTTTCCAAAAAGGGCTTTCTCCACCAGAGCTTGTGCAATAGTAGTGCCTCAGTACCTGGTGTGGTGCTTGAACCTCACGTTAAAATGTGCGTTTACCCTAAATTAAGTAGATATTAATGTAACAGACCGATTTTGTCCTCCAGGATGGTTATTGTACTTTTACACCAAACAAATTAACTCCAAATGGTAAAGTTCCCTCTTGCTGGGCTGCTGGCAGGTTATTTACTGGTTTGTCAGGAGCCCCTGAATTCCCCTTGCCTCACCCAAAAAACTCCTTCACCTTTTAGACTGAGTTGGAATGCATAAAGTGCTCATGGGGGGAAATATTTCACAAGTGCAGCTGAAGGTAAAGGCCTGGCAGTGGGATGTTGTGAAATCACGCTGCTGGCAGACCTGGCAGGGAAAGGATCTCACCCATTTAATGGGGGTTTTTTTTTGCTCTTCCAGCTGTTGGAGTGCCAGCCTTCCAGGGCATCGGGATACAATTTGCTTATCTAATATCTGTAATTAATGCGTGAGCGCAGCAGCGTTGTAAAGATGGAAAATGATGAACGGCAATAAGGCATTTTATTTCTGTTATATATGGTGCTCTCCAGCCAGATTATTGTTAACCCCAGATGTTTTATGGCTTTTTGATAATAGCACGGGGTGTTTTATTCTCGCTATTAATCGGAGTTACATTTTCTAATGTAGAAATTCATTCTGTCCTTCATTAAATAAGCTAAAATTGCACTATTTGTCAGTTTACGGTTCTAACAGCTCTTTATTTTTTAAGAGTTGTGTAGGAGGAAATTCAAATTTATTGTCCTATATGCTGCTAGTCTGGGACAGGCAGAATTAGAGAGGAGAAACCTCACAATCTCACAGCTCAGCATAAAGCTAGAAAATAACTCCAAGACCAGTGATTTTCTCCTGTTTTGGTTGAAGAATCTATTAAATGGAAGTACATGAGAGAGTTTTAAAAGAAATTGATTTCCTTACTAACAATGTTTTCTTGCCTGAATAAGAGTTTAATCATATTGGTGGGAAACAAAATTGATGAACCTTTACCATCAGATGGTACAGAAATAGCGATTAGAAACTATTTGCCTACGTCTTAGAAGACAAAAATTTAGATTAAGCACAACTGAAACATTAATTTAATCTAATTCTGTTGAAGTCTTGGGGAAAATCTGCTGCTGTAAAATTAATCGTACTCCTCGTTTGCAGTTATGAAAAGAATGAAATAATGTCAGCGTAATTCTAGCTTAAAAGTCATCAATATACATTCTTGTCCTTTGTACCTGATGCAAGCATACCTCTCATTTAGGAAATGTCCTCCTTCTCCTGTCACGTTGCTTGCTTTCTGCCATTCCTTATCAACAAAACTGTCTAGATTTAGCTTCCCAAAGCCAAGGAAGTGATGTCCCAGCAGTCAAAAGCCTGCTTAGAAGAGAATTTTTAAAAAAGACAAAAAAGGTATCTCAGCTGCTCTATAGGCTTGAGCAGGAAAGCAACCATGGCCTTGGAGCTGTTTCCTGAAAGAAATGCCAAAAAAAAGGAGCTGAGTTTCTGCACAGTTGTTTTGCTTTCCAGCCAGGATTCAGGTCTGGGCATACAAATAGTTTGGACTTGAACTCAGGTTGCCTTTTCCCCCTTGTCCCTTTCCCACTGATCTCCATAAACCATGGCTGAAGGAATCATTTGGGGAGTATCTCTCTTCTGCTGATGCTCCTGTGCATTGTACAACTACCTCAGTATTCACTGTTCTCTTAAAAGAAGTGCTTTGGGGTTTTGCTGGGGGGGTTTATTTTGAGAGGTTCTTGCCCATTGAATCAAACACTTACTAGATAGGAAGGGCACTCTCATTTAATAAAGAATTCATTTCTAATTCTGTTCCTGGCTTCCAAAAATAACAACAAATTAATTAGTTCAGTCTCTGAACTCAAATTGTGTTACTGCTTCCTTCACTGTGCAACACCGAAATGGGAACTGTTGGCTCGCAGGTTCCAACAGTGTCCTTCCCAAGCTGTTCAGAGGCACCTTTAACAGCGTTTGGCCACTGATTAGTGATCTTTCCTAGGAGAGGTACAAGTAGGCACGTGGTGTCTGATAAACCCATGAAGGTGGATTTGTGTTTCTACTACCAGAGAGACCAACTATTGCAGTTAAATCTTTGTACTCCTCTCTTCTGCCAGCAACAGGGATCAGGCTGGTTGGTTGGTCCCTCTTCCTGACTTACAGTTAGTGAGCCATAAACTACTTCCATTTAGGCCAGATTGACTAAGGTAGGCAGGTTTTTCTCTTCTGTTTCAACTCCCCACTGCCAGTCCCAGTTCAGCAGCTTCCTGCTTGTGTGCATCTGGGCTGAGCCTCCTGCCGTCGTTACCAGAATTGCTGATTTGCTGAGAAAAACACCATCTACTGGGGTTTTAGAAACCTCATCATTTAACACCTAATTTGTATTCATTTAAGAGCTTGTTCTGGGGTGTTTTGGGGGTAGGCTGAAGTATTGCCATGGAGCCTTAAGATTTAAGAGGTCCAATTTGTGATAGCTTTGTGACAGACGTGGCGACAGCTGGAGTGTCACCTTAAGTCAGATGTAAGGCAACTAAGTCTTGGTGTAGCCTCTCAAAGGACTGTCCATTGTCTGTAGAGGACGGTTCTGGGGCTGTAGGAAGGAGGTACTGACTGTGGTTCAGCCCTTACTTGCTTTAGGACCTGTGGAGCAAATCCCCGAGGTGGGCAGTGTGGGGTGGGTTATTCCCACACCAGCACACCGAGGCCTGCTCGGTTCCTGTGGGCTTGCAGGACACAGGAACCGCCCGTGTTTGCACAAATGAGAAGTTATTCGCCTTGGCTGAAGGGAGAGAGGGCTTTGCTGACACCCCTTGCTCGGTTGCCTTGCGTTCCAGGAGCTCAGACCGGGTGGCTGGGGAGGTACCGTGGCTCAGCTGCCGTGGGGGATACACGAGTGTGTGACAGCTCTGTCGTGTGTCACGGGTCTGGCAGCGCTGCCTCGGTGTCTCCATTAGTGTTTGCAGTGTGCAGGGCGTGCTTGCATACTAATGGGTGACTTCTGAAGGTCACACTTGGCAAAGATTGTTATGCCTACATTCACAGATACTATAATGAGTAAAATCCAAGCAATGAGCAGTTTTAGCAGTGCTGGCTTTTTACAGACCCAATGCTGTTGTGTTTGAGTGGAAGTTGTGTGACAGCAGCAATGGTGCACAGGCAGCAGTGCAGATCTGAGATGTGCTGTAGCTCGCTAGTACCAGGGCTTTCTGTTGGTGACATCTATCATCCTGTTAAACAGGAGACCTTTATTATGTATCTGGTTTGGTGCTTTGGTGATGTAAATCCATGGAGGACTTGCTGTCTGAAAAAGCTGTGCCACAGAATTCTGTCAGATAACTTACCCAAATGGATGCTTTTCTTTTTTTTTTAGACACATTTTTAAACATAAAACAAATATAATAGAACAGTGCAGTTATTAATCTGTGGATTGCATTTATTACATAATTCCTTTAAATGGAAACCAATTATTTGATTGTTCTCACCTACCAAAAAATATCAATTAGCATGCCAGACTAATTAATCTTCTAAAAGGTAACAATCAAATACAGCACATTTCCTCCCATAGGAAGACAGTACTTCTAAAGGTCACCATTTAGCTGTGCACCTCCTTTTATTACACTTTCTCAAAAAAAAAAAGGGGGGGGGGAAAGGAGGGGGTTGAATGATGAGAACTCAGTTCTCTCTAATGCTTAATAAACTTAACCTTTATCATGGTATTGAACTTGATGATCCTGCATGAAAGAGGAGTGCATGCTGCTTTAGAGGCATTTGTGCTGACTGTTAGTTAATCATTTTTATTTGCTTTATGGATACGACATGGAATATTTATTAAAATTCTTCAGAGCATAGTAAATATGAAGAGAGGTTAAAGCAGCAGAGGAAGAAGGATGGTTCCTCTGAGAAGAGGGGGTGTGTGGGTACAAGTGACTGTAGGGGATGCATGTTGACTACAAAAAGATCTCCTCCTGAGCAGTCATCCTGCTGTATGATTCTGGACATAACTTCTTGAGGTGCAGAATGTGATTTATACCTTTGTGTTTTTTTCCCCTAGGTTTCTCCACTGTAATAAATGGTTAAAGAAATTTGTCATGACTGAAAAGAAATATTAAATATTTTCTGCTTGTATGGTCATATTAGAAAGTGTGTGGGAAAACAATCATTTGGGAAAGGAAAAAAAAAAAGAATAAAAATATAATAGTTTGCATAGGGGTATTCTCAAAGCCCATCAAATTCAACGCTTTCAAATTTCATCTCCGATCAGGCATCTTTTATTGCTGCATTGTAAGGAGTTAAGTATCTTTTCTCAAGCAGACTATAATTCTTCATCATTCGCGGTGTGCTAAGTTGCTTTAGGAGGTAACTAGAGAATGAATTTTTTTTATTGCTGATCCCGAAGTAGCGCCCAGAAATTCATAGGTTCCATAAGCGTTTCTAAAGATCCATTAAAATCATCCTAACCATGATGGATGGCAGGATGCTCTGTTTTACGTCACGCTCCTCATCTGTACTAAAATTAAGCTCTTGTTTCCTTAATTGAATATTAAATTTATTTTATTCCTCGGTAGACTAGACTTTTAGCAAGTATAAATCTCACTTTTATTTGCAACAGGTGCTAATCTTGCTCAAAATACGCACCCTCACTGTGGCTCTTTTCCTAAGTGATTTAAGCACCTTTGCCTCATGGTGCTGACTCTGCCATAAATGGGATCTCTGTAGATGGAACTGAAATGTGGAAAACCTGAGTTCCTGCTGGCAGGTTGGCTGTGGGATGGTGCTGTCTGGGCAACATTAGGGGTTAGGGTTCTGCAGACAGTTCCTCAGTGTTGGACCATCACTTGGAGCTGAGAAGAATATAAAAAAGTATGAAATAATTTTTTTCTCATCTCCTGCTTGTGTGTTTTTCTCAGAGAGGGCAAAGCCAAGTGCTGCTCAGAAAGCAGAGAAAAGGCACTGGAAGTGACAAGTGTGTTTACCAGGCAGAGATGGAAACAGGACATGAGAAAGATAATAAATCCCCTACAATTTCGTGCTTTTTCTGCTCTGCCTCTGGTTTCAGATCAATTTTTATCTTTTCCCCAACTTGTTTTTATTTTCCATGATGCTGGTATGTGTAGCAATCAACATTCTAGATCAAGAATGTTTGTTCACGACCTCAGGGATCCATGGCAGCATCACTATTTTTGGTCTTCTTGGGCTGGGAAGTGAAGGCAGGGCTGGTGCCAGCAGTGAAGAGGAGCCCTTTGTCCCCTGAGCTGTGCAGCAAAGCCAGTGGCTGCACCGAGAGCTAAAATGGCTCCCACCAGCAGCTCTTTGAAGACGCCCCACCTCCAGACTTGTTTTAGGGATGTCAATCATTTGTAATATTTGACTCGCTTGTCAGTCAGTGCCAGCCTTCCCAGATAATGTGACGTGGGGCTGGAAAGGCTCCTTCACGTTAAAGCCTCTTTAGTCACTGACAGTTTTGGTACAGAAAACATCCATCAGCGTCACCAGTGGGAGGAAGCCACGCTGTCTCTGTCAAATTCCAGTGCTCCCGATTAGTGGATTGTGTTGTTGTTGTCGTTGTGTTCGTATACTCCCCCAGGAAACCCACAGGATCACTGTCTGACACTGTGTTGGCTTCCAGGGACATAATGTATAGCTTATTCCCAAAGCTGTAGAGGCTGATGTTTGCTCTCCACGAGCAGCGTCTTCAGAAGTCAGAAAGCTGCTTTCGGGCTGAGTTTATTTCCCTGAGAAATATACGTACAAAACTTTTTGCTGCCTTGTGTGCACCTTTATAGATGAAGTAAAATGTGCTGGCAATTGCTGCTTTAATTTTTGTGTGGGCAGCTGTTACATTTATATAAGTATTACTCCTTTTGAGAAATTGCTAGGAGATATAAAAGTTTAAGTTCTCTGCTGGAACATAATTCTGGCTTTCATAAAAGCCTTGCATCTCCCAGCCCATCAGTGTGCTTTGCCTGTCACATGCTCGAGCATGTCTTGCTGCTCCTCTTACAAATCCAACTCTTCTTCAGTCACCAGCTGACAGCAAGGAGTCGATTACTAACAGAATAAATTTAAAATAAAACAAAAGCAAAATGCAAAGCCTCCATCAATTGAGCTTTTTCATAGAAACCGGGGAGAATAAATGGTAATGACTGTCTTCGGTGAGGTCATCTGTCAAATCCCAAACAACTCGGTAAACAGACTTAATATTTCTGGCCAGGGGAATAAAAGGAAACATGGAAATGTCTCAGTTTGGGATATTCGAATGTGAGCAAGACTGTCAGCCCTGAGGAGTGTCCTGTGGCTATGAGGGACTGCCTGAGGTAGCCACCAACGCTCCTGCTCTACAGAAAACTCCTTTCCTTGTAGTTTGGAGCCTGTTTGATGGGTTAGAATTGCTCTGTGGACCATCCACCCTGTCCAGGTGCTGGGAAAGGGCTTCTCCAGTGGCACAGCTCTGGGCTGCTGCCCTACAATGTTGGTCTGGATTCCCCATATAGATCTGCTGGGAGCTGCTGAGACCCTCTCCTTGTGCCTCAGTCTGCCATTCCTTGCTCTGGGCAGCAAATCCCCCCTAACGAAACTCAAAGAAAGAAAGAAAACAACCCTCCCCACCAAAAAAACCCACCAAGCCAAAGAAAAATAATGATTAAAAACCGAAACAAAATCAACCAAACCAAAAGCAGCACAAACCCACCATTTCCAAGGCAATGGGAGACCCTTACAGAACCCCGGTTTCCACCATTTCTTTATATGCTGAAGAGACATTTTTAAAGGACATAGTAGAGTTTTCTCACTGTACAACACTCCTATAGCACTGCCCAGCTTCCTTGGATGTTTTGGGAATTTTCCAGATAATTTCCAGAAATTGTGGGGGACCCCATCACTCTCTGCAACTGCCTGAAAGGAGGTTGTGAAGGCAGGTGGGAGTCGGTCTCCTCTCACAGGTTACAAGTGACGGGGCCAGAGGAAATGGCCTCACGTTGCACCCAGGGGATGTTTAGGTTGGATATTAGGAGAACTTTCTTCACTAAAGAGGTTGTCAGGCACTGGAACAGGTTGTCCAGGGAAATGGTGGAATCACCATCCCTGGAAGTGTTCAAAAGGAGTGTGGATGTGGCACCTGGGGATGTTTCAGTGCTGGTTTAACAGTTGGACTTGATGATCTTGGAGATCTTTTCCAGCCTTAATGATTGTATGGCCTATGATTGTATGAATTTATTAAGAGTTAATGTAAATACACCCATTTGGGCCTGATGCAGCTATATAAATTTCTGTCTTCTACACAATATTTATGCAAACTGTGTTTTTGCTGTGGTGTCTAAAGCAACTTTGGTCAAACTTTCTGAATGACAAAAGCGTGTGACTTCTTCTGGGTGTGTTAAGTGTGAAACCCTCTGTATTAAAAGGAGGTTTAGAGGTTTAGTGTTGAGGTTGCCTCCATTAACTAAGAAAGCAATTTTATTGAACGTGGGAAAGAGTTAAAATGTTAATTGTGATGCTTGAAATGTTGGGTTTTGCCTACTAGATGTCTGGATATTCAGTTAAGTGGCTGTATAGCAAATACTGAATGTATATTGTTAAACTCGGTTTAACTCACCGTGTCCAGGTTTTCTATAAGAAGACTCATGTTTTTTTGCTAGAAAAGGCTCATATTTGTCAGAGGGAAAAGTCTGTAAAATACGAAGAATTTCTTTGTGACTTTGTAATAAGGAGAGGTAAAGCTGTTTGCATGCAGGATATCCTTTCTCATCTTCCACAAGTATTTTATACACCTCTGGCTGTAGGATCAACAATACCTTTCCATGGCTTGCTACTCCTGTGAATAATCAGGGAACAGTCTCTTTTGCAGTGGGTTTGATTTGATAAGATTTGGTACTGGCATAATATTACAGCTTGCAAATACTTCAGTCAGCTTTAATATAATTTTTTATACTATGCTAGAATGAAGCCACACTCTGAAATAATTTTCCATCATAAGTGGTTCTAAATGAAAGTACTTGCAGATTATTTCCATCACATACGTGCAGGAAAGAATCTGTTTCTGCCTAAATAATATTTAAGTCCATTACTTTGGGAGAAAACAGTCATTTCAAGCTTTAACACCTGAGTGGTGCTGAACTTTGGTGATGGTGATAGGGATCATTATCAAAGTGCTGTCTTCTCAGGAGAAACCTCTCTCCAAACAAAGCTTTGGAGCCTCACTAATAGGTCCTGGATGGGCACAGTCCAACACACTGAAGGCTGATGATGCAGCATCTTGGCTTGCCCAACTTTTGGAAGCGGATATACATGTATTTAAATATATTTTTGTATGTATATATGTGCACACACCTATTTCTGATATATATATGTGTGTATGTGTGTGTGTGTGTGTGTATATATATATATATGCATTTATAAATTTATAAACATGCAATATCCCTTCTTACAAAGGTGGCCATAGTGGTTTTGTGCTTTTGAAATCATAACCCAAATTGCTGCCGTTGGGAGATTTGGCAATCTGGGAGCTTGCCTTCTCTACGTGCTGCTTCTGCAATGCAAAACAGCCCAGTTTGTAATAGCTTTCCTATTGCAGATCTGATGTGTTTTGTGTTTATGGGTCAGATAATTTGTGAGTGAAAGAAGTGCTGGGCAAATACCAATCCTTTAAATATCTTGGGATTGACGCTGCCCATGTTCAGAGGAAGTTGATTGAATCGTGATTATAGTCATTGGAAAAATGAGCCAACAACACAGCCCCCAGTTATAAAATTATCTAAGTTTGTGTGAGCGTGTCTGAGTTGAGATGAAAAAAGATAGTAGTGTGTGTGCTTAAGTCTTTATTGCTGTGGAATTAAAGAAGGTTATTGGCCTCAGGATCTTCGGTTCGCGTTGAGCCGCTGAGTTTTGAGACTGGGGTTTTTGCCTGAGTAGGTCAAGGAACATAAATATCTATTTACATTTATAAATTTTTAAATGTCATTTGATTTATGTAACAATTACTGGGAGAAAAACAATACTTTTTTCTTAGGGTTATTTCTTTGTTTTCTTCTGTGCAAACTGAATACTTAGAAAAAAATTCAACATACAGCATTAGGAACATCCTGGTTTGCAGGCTGTTTCTTTTAACATTTACTGTTGGCTTCTGCAGAAACATTTCATGCATGTTCTGGGAAGTTGTCTTTGAACTTGGTGTACTGATAGCCCTGAAAGGATTTAGTGTGGTGCAAGGCTGCTGGTTAACTCGGGCTGCCACTGCAGCAATAGCAAATTGCATGTGTCTCTCCAAGGCTTCTGTTCCACAGGGTTGCTACTGGTACAAGAACTGAACGAGTCTTAAGTCATGTCAAGTGTGGGGAAACTTAATTTGGCAGTGCAGTTTTGATTTGAGAGTTGGCACTGGAAATGTGGCTTTTTTTTACTTGCTCTTGTATTAGATCTTCAGGCCAGGTCTTCAGATGTTAATCTGGATTTTGTCTCCGCCCGTTGTTTCTGAAATGTTAAATCACCTTTGGGAAGAACACCAAGATCTGAGGGGTAAAGAATGGCAGATTTAGCATGTCTTGGGTGGTGGGGTTGTGTGAGCAGTCTGTCAACTCCTCTCTGCATCCAGACTCCTCTCACACTTTACACACCAAACCCCTGGGAGCTGCTCTGGGTGTGCTGCACGGTGTAACAGCATCCCCTGTCCAGGTGCTCTGGGTGAGCTGTAGCAGCACAGTATATGGCCCTGTAAACCTGATTTAGCGCCTCACCACGGACCTGTGAGCTGTAACCTTGGTGCTGCGCTCCTCAGGGACAGCAGGAGCTCTCTGCAGAAAACGCTGAACTGCTCTTCACGTTTTGCCGTGAGATCAGTGCTTTTATGTCACCAAAGCTTTTGTATCTCTGAAGTACTTGCATTTTTAAAATCAAAGATAAAGATGTACCTACAGCAAGCTTGTGTTGTTAAATTTCTTCATGGTCCCTAAAGCAAGCCATGTTTTCAGTACTTTAGGGGAAACAGAGAAACACTGTATTTTTCCCTTATTTATTCCTGACCTCCGGCTGCCTGAAATGCAGTCCATTGAGTCTAATTCTCCTGCAGAAGAGAGATTAGTAAAATAGTATGATTAATAGGATCAAAATCAGATGTTTTAGTGTACTGAAACCTATGTTTGTATACAGGAAAAAAATAACCTTTCAAGTGTCTACCAGCATGTAAAATTACCTGTCAGGGTAACATATGCATATGTATTTTGTTGAAATATAGTAGGTGCACATGAAATCTGCCAAGAAACTTGTGGTTTTTAGGATGTTTACCTTTTTGTCCCTCTCAACAGATGGATATGTAGCAGTTTCAGGTTTGTAATATATAATATTTATATTGGGTAATAATAGAAGTAGGAAAGTTACATGAAACGATCAACAATGTATTTTTAAAACATATAATACTTTTGTTCTTCATTAAAGTTTATGGGAATTCTTGGACTTCTGTTAATGATCCCAGTATTTTGCAGTGCTTGCAAATTAGATTTTAAGCGAGAAAAGGTGCTTATTTGAATTTCCTAAGCCAAAGTAACCTTTATTTTTTCAGAACTCTTTAGAGTGGTATTAGCTACTCAGCTTCCATATTAAAAAAACCCAAAACCTCAAGAAAAACAACTCCCCAAAAAAAGCTGCTACTGACTTGAATGTGCCATGAGTTATTCAAAGCTAAAACACTGAAAGAAAATATTTTTTTCTCGTGTTTCTCTTTACAGCATGAGTATCTTTTTAAGATAAGATGTGAACAACTCTGTAATACTACTGTACATCTAAATTTTATGAGGAGGTGTCTTCTCAATTCGTGCTAGATCAACACAAAGTTCTTATTTTAATAACAAAATGGCAGGTAGAGAAGATCTATTGATATTTTTTTCCCCCCCTGTCTTGTCTAAACTCATTTTTGTGAGTTACTTGGACCATTTTTCAGCAGGAGCCAAGGTTGGGAGGAAATAACGTGTTGGTATGTTAAGGTATAATACGTGTTTATTCATTTTGACTTTAGAAGTCCGTACTGTTCACGGAAAATGTAGGGAATTTTTACATTCTGAATAAAAGTGCTGACAAAGGATTGAGCAGTCAGACATTAAGTAATCTCAGACCTCTCAGGAGTCTGTATGAATACTGAGTGTTATTAGTTTGGGCATGTGGAAATCTCAGCCCTGCGAATTTCTTCTTGGACTAGTGACACTTGGGAGAGAGGTTGGTTTAGTTTTGTTTGTTTGTACAAGAGCACAGTGCTTTATGAAATCCATCTGCTGGCTCAGCACAAATTTCAGGCTCTGGATCTGTAGACATATTGCCAAAAATTGCAACCCGTGTTGCTGAAATATTCCCTTTCATGAACGTGGGTACGGGTTTATTACTCCAGCAGCTCTTTTGAAGAGGATCAGTCAGATCAATTGAAAAATGTCTGTATAAAGTTGGAAAGGCACATGCAGGTATATAAATCTCATGTTTTGGTGTGTTTTCTTTAACCCTTTCACTCCTAATTGATAAAGTGAAGGACTAATGAGACTTTTTGTGATTTTAGTACCTGGGCACATTCTGGTTGCTGGTTCATTGTTGACATGGGAAACATAGATATCATTATGAAGGAATTCTTTGATATGAGATGCAGGAAAGTCATAGCTTTCCTCCCAGGGCTGTGCAGGAATTCCTGATGAACATGAGGCACTAAGAGTTCATAGTGTAGCCACAAATTATGTTTGCATCGGTTACAAATGGGGGTGCTGCTGCTCCTATTTGCCTATTAAAAACCAAATCTGTTTTACTGCAGTGTAAGAAGGGAAACTAGAGGAGATAAAATAGTCTTCTAGTCTGAACATTTGACCAAGGAACTGCTAAAATGTCAAATGCTATTCAGGCATGTTCTGCAGGAATGTGGCCTTTTTGGATGTTTGTGTTAGCGCATTGTAAATATGAACAAAAACAATGATGATGAGACATTGAAATTTCTTGTACACAACTAAAAAAAATTCAGAATAATGCAAGTAGCTAAAATACTTTAGAAGAAGTTTTTAAGTGTTATTTTTAGTATCAGCAGGGTTTTTAAAAAATGTCTCAAACAAGTGTTTCTTTACGTTGCACTGTGTCCCTTTAAATTCTGAGCCTCTCTGCTCCTTCTCCTTCTAAACATGGTGCTGCCTTCATCGTGCTTCATCTCACTGTGCCACCTCTGACCATTAATGCAAATTGGAGGCCAGATAAGAGTTGCTCTGGATTTAAATTGGTGCAACTCACAGCAGAATCTGTCTCCAGTTCATATTAATGACTGCAAGTGGGAGAAGCTGCCTGAACAGAGAGGAGGCTCTAATGAGACCATGTTCCTTCACCCGTAGCCATATCTCTGCCACCTAATTTCTTTTCTAGACTGTCGAATCAAGTTCATTTAATTGTATTTTCAGTTAAAGTCTGCAGAGTGCAAATATGGGAATAAACAAGGAATCATGTTTGCATGTTCAAATGTCTTTCTCTTTAAATTCAGTGCTTACATTTTTCTTGGTAATTGCACTGGAATTGCTCTGTGCACGCATGGCTGCTCCGGAGGGTGGGGGAAGGCTTTTTAGTCCTGCTTCTTGGAGCACCTGGGGCATTGCAAGAGCCCACACTCGCTTGGGCCTTTTCCTTTAGAGGACGTTCAAATAAAAAGCCAAGAGAATATTTGTTTGTCCGTGCTGCCGTTAATAACGGAGCGAGATTTCTGCGCGGAGGCACTGTCTGCCAGCAAAGCAAACACAGCGTATTGTGATGTTTGTGCGCCTGACTAAGGGCAGTATTTATTTCATCCTTGGAGAGCTTGCATGGAGGACAGAATTCCCACTGTGTCAAAAAGGCTCTGCAGCAGATACCCTAAACTCCCTTCTTTGATGAAGTACCTTTTGTCAGCAAGTGTGTATGTTGAAAATTAGCAGTTCCTTCAGCACAAAAACCTTGACATTGAATATAATTGAGGAGGTTAGTGTCGGCATGTTCGTAAGTATTACCTGTCATTTGAAATATGACAGTGCTGTAACTGCAGGACCTTGGGGACTTCACTGCGCTGGCACTGCCATCTGACTGCCTTGGAGTCTGCGAGACAGCTTCCGAGCCACTTCGACCCTGAGATAATTAACATGGCCCTGGAGGCTTCTGCCTTTTGCTTTTCTGCACTTGTTGTTTAATAAGATGTTTGTTGCTCTGCTTGTCTTTGATGCGGTGGTGTGCCATTAGGGACACAAGGTCCTTCACATGCTGTCACAGTTAGTGGGTTTAGGTAATGCTGTCTGTGCAGCCATTCCTTTCAATCCCAGCAAATTAAAATATTATCATCAGTTAGCCAGCTATGCTGGGTGGCTCGCTCCGTTTGTGAGGGGCTGCACGTATTTATGGCGTGTGAAAGCAAGGTGACAGGGAGGAGAGTATTGTACAACTCAATTGCCAGGAAAAAAAGTCATGTTTTAAACAATGTCAAATGCTAAAATGATATCATAGGATGCAGAGATGAAAGGCAGCACACAGCACTTCAGGAGAGGGGAGGGGTTGTTGCTGTCTGGGAGGTGCAGCCTCGGGGTGGAAGGTTATCAGCTGTCTGTGGTCAGAGAGACAGTTGTTTTAATCGCCTGCATTAATCAAGATCGTGGTGGTGTAGTCCATAAAGTCTTTCTGGTGTGTTGCTGAAAGCAAAATGTGTTTTTAAGGAGATAGGAGAGAAAACAAAGACCCAAAAAGTTTGGAGCATCTTTGTGTAGACAAGCTGAACACAACTGGTTTTGCTTTTCCACTCTGTGAAGCAGTATTTTAAAGGGTTGTGAAAAATTCGGCTGTGTTGCTCCAGAGAGATTCAGACTAATACTTTGACAGCTCACATGGCTGAGCCGCTTTTTGAATATTGTAAGAACTCAAAGCAACACTAACTCTAAATCTAAATAATCAGTTCCTGTGGATGGCATGATTAAGCCAGGGTGCTCCCACAGAAGGACATTTTTAGCCACAACAAAAGCTTCACAAAGTCATCTTGTTTCTAGGGAGTTGTCTGTTTCAAGGAAAAAACCCTTAAGATAGTCTCCTTCGGGGTGTTTTTCTTTTTTTTTTTAACAGTTGTCCTCCTTTGTGTGTGTTTATTTCTGAAGGAAACAACAAATGAGCATAACCTGGAATGTGCAACATCAGAGAGCTATGGTTATAGCATTTAACTTTTCATTTCATCGTGTAAGAACAAATGGAACTGGAAAGGTATCTCATTGCACCCATTTAGTTTGAAATACTTCTAATCTGTCTTGCTTGTGGAGAGTATAATTTATAATTAGAACTGTGAAACAATGCCAGATAGTATTGAGCAGTGAGTTTGGCTGTTTTAGAGGAATGCTTTGAGTGGAGAAGCTTGGAAAATGCCATCAGATAAAGTTGCAGATGTCGAAAAGATTAATTTATACACCACAATCCACCCATAAGGACTCACAGCGCAATAACATCTTTCCAGTTCCTTAGTGTATTATTTCCACTGTCATGCTAATACAGAATGAAAGAGGGAAATACAGCAGTTTCCTTCTAATAATCCAGCATTAGTTCGGGAGTTAAAGCCAAGATGACTGAAAGTTACAATATTCTAAAGACTCGTTCTCCAGTTCTTTTACATTATGAATATAAATATCTTCTCAGTTACAGATATTAGGCTTTCATTGTATAGCCCACCATTAGGCATAAAACATACGAGAAAGCTGTCTGCATTAGGCTATTGAAAGAGCACTGATTTACAGTTCCTCTGTACCCTCACTTTGCAAATATTAAGGGAACAGTAAAGGAAAAAAGGTATTGAGAATTCTACATAAATACATTCATCTTTGACTTTCAGGTAGGAGTTTGGCTGACTTTTTTTTTGTTCTAAAGTACAAGTCCAACATTTGTTGTTTAGTCGTAACCTGGCAGAAAAATCACAGGAGTATTCGAGCAATTCGTAGTTGCTCCTTTTCTCACTTAAAAACCTGGAAGGCAAGAATCATTTTCTTAATGATCATTGGAGGGGAAGAATCATTTTCTTAATAAAGATAATTAAATGCAAGATGTCGTGGCTTATACTGCACTAATTCTCGCTTGGATTTCAGTCAGCAGTGACAGAAGACTTAAGCAAGAGATGTGATCCAAGACCTCGCTGTAGTGGGTGGGGCTGTTCCTTGGGTCACGGCCAGCAGGGCCTCTCGAGTCACTGCCGCTTTCATTCTGCCTTGGCCTCTGCTCTGGGGCTGCAGGATTTTTTATGGGAATTGCGGAGAATAAATATTGTAGGATGTCAGAAGGCTTCCAGGGGAAGCATACTGTACACATAAATATCCTTTTTCACAAAGCCATTTAACTTTTATTTATCAGAAACCTATGAAGTTCTGTCAATTTTCCTAGTGAATGGTAGAAAATGGATAGAATTAAGTGAGTAAAATTAACAGTAATAAAGTTAGGGAAGCATGAAATTAAAAAAGTGATTGCAGTAATAAGGTATAAAAGTTTTTCAGGAAAAATAATACACTTTTGATTTGGTGAAAAACAATATTAGTACTACTTATTAAAGAAGAATATATTTATATGATCAGTATCACATCAGTGATGTCTATATACTTTTGGTTTTACCTACTCTATTCTATTTGATTATCTCAAATTAATGTACTTTACAACTGCTAATCAATTTGTTCTTCTCCATTTAATGATAGGTAAGTATTACCAGCTTGCTTTTGAAAAAGGGAAAAAAAAAGATTGAAGCAGAGGCTTATGAGATAAGTGGTAAGAATCCATTAAAAAAGGGCTTTAGCTTCAGATTCCTGAAGTTGGGTAGCTCAAGAAAAGGTGTAGAGCTCAGTGTTTGCTGATACCTCAAGTAGCGTTTAGGTGCTTCACTTTGCAAGTTTATACAGTGGCAACTCAATGCAAAATATGTGTGCAGCCCCTGAAAGAGCAGCTCAGCCCTCCAAGGGAGAGGAAGCTTCCAAAGATGAAGAAAATAATTACTTTTGCCTTTTTTCCCTTTTGCCCCACAAATTGTCATGCACTCTGCACAAAGACGAATTTCTGCAACAAGGGAATGGCAGAGGAGTGAATGTGAAGGAGTATTAGTCAGGAGGAAGATTGAGGTTGCACATTGCAATATCATCATTATTCTAAGAGATGGATTTGGATTTGAATTGTCTTGGGAATGGAGGCTCTGATAAATTGCTGAGATGATGGACTCGTGCTTAGGTCAAGAGAGAAGAGGACGGGCTGTGGGAGATCAACTTCTCCATCAGGGAGAAGTTGATCTAGGGCTTCTAGGGCTCTTCCATTCAACGTTTGGAATAGCTCAGCTTCTCTTTACAAGGTCTAGCATGTGAATCTTTCCTTGACAGATTTATCTATTTTCTCCCCCTCCACAGATTTTCATGGTTTACAAGTGCAAGGATCAATATAGCCCAGTAGAATCTTGGTGTAAGACTGGGCAGCAGAACAGCAAGAAAATCACAGTTTGTGCTACACAAACACAGTGTTGTGGCAGTGTTAGGTTTTTGTATGCAGAGGTGATTAATACCATTTCACCAAAATAATGTATTTGAATAACTGTCGAGATTCTTTCTCCCAAAGATCTTAATTAAAACACAGATAGATCCTCTAAAATTTAGAGAGAGGCTGTACAAAGGACTGTCATTTTAATACAGTTTTCACAGCAATAATATTTCCTGGCAAATTGGTAATCAAGTTCCTGGGAGATGCTTTGCTTTCACAGTTCTCCCGTGGGTTGGTTCCTTTGGTGTTAAACAGCTCTAACAGACCTGGATAAGCTGAAAAGCTTGATAAGGTCAGAAGAGTGAATGACTGCTGGAGACATATCTTATTCACAAAACATGCATTTAGTTCTCTGAATTCTTTTCTATTCATCTCTTTTCATCTCTGTTTTAGTTTCACATCTTGTATAGAAATGTCAGCGCATTATTATATTTTTTTTTTATTACTGAGATTTGCAAAGCTGATCTTTATTATTTCCTTGGTTCTTGCCCTTTTAATAACCTTTAAATATAGGTCCACTTCTTGCTGGCAGACCAGCTACTTTGCCGTGAGGGTTTGAAAAGGGACTCTTGTAGAAAGAAGAGTGTGTGCTGGGAAGCGTTAAATTTCTCTGCGTGTTATTATCTGAGTCGCATCAGCTCAGTGGCACATTAAGTAATGGGCTGTCATGGTCTGTTGTTATGGAACAGTTCCCATGAGCTAGCATTGGGTGTATCTTATGTAACAAGCCTATCTTTAGGCTGATGTACAGGATTTCACATTCAGCGCCGGGCAGGGATGGAGCTGATGTTTCGTTTCTACCGCTGTGTCCGTATTTTTTAATGCACATAAGTAGCATGTGGAAAGTGGAGGGTGTTGCTTTTTGTGCCTGCTAAAAGGAGATTATGTTCCTTTAAATAGCCGCGTTCTGGAAAGAATAAAAGGTTCTGGATCTGTGACTGAAATGCTGTAGCCTCCTGCCTTGCAAGAGAGCAGGAATTTGTCCTGTGGCACAAAAAAGTGCATCTGGGGAGAGGTTGTTTCAGTTTTGGTGACATTTTTAAGACTTGCTTCAGGGCCTGGATCAGACGTTTCTTAGATACCTATTGGCAAATGCCTCTTTTTTAACAAAATTGTTTAGGCTGGAAAAGACATTTTTAATATTATCAAGTCCAACCATTAACCCAGCACTGCCAAGGTCACCACGAATCCGTGTCCCTAAGTGCCACAGCTACACGTCTTTTAAATCCCTCCGAGAGTGGCACTGCACCACTTCCCTGGGCAGCCTGTTCCAGTGCTTAACAGCCCTTTCCATGAAGAAATTTTTCCCATATCCCATCTGAACCCCCTGGCACAACTTCAGGCCGTTTCCTCTTGTCCTGTTGTTTGTCACTTGGGAGAAGAGACCGACCCTCACCTGGCTGTAACTTCCTTTCAGGTGGTTGCTGAGGGTGAGAAGATCTCCCCTGAGCGGTCTTTTCTCCAGGCTGAGCCCCGCCAGCTCCCCCAGCCTCTCATGCTGCTCCAGCCCCTTTGCCAGCTCAGTCCCTTTCCCTGGACATGCTCCAGCCCCTCAGTTTCTTGGAGCGAGTGGCCCAAAACTGAACACGGGATTTTAGCACTGGAGCTGCGCGCCTCAGCAGCAGAGAAATATCACAGTCACGGGGTGACCTTTGAGGAAAATCACTAATTTCTTTGTTTAGAGTGCAGAGGGCACAGATCTCATAGAGCAGTTGCTGGTAAATGGAGTATATTATTTCTATATCAGTGTCACACTGTCAGAAAGTGGCACTTTGTTAAGATAATGTGACCTTTAGAATCATCTTTTAGTCTTTTATTCTTTCTCTGGTACCCTGAATCTCTCCTTTTAATTCTTAATGTTTTTCGATGAAGTAGAAATAACACAAAATTCAGTTATTCATGTTCTTTCCTTTCAGCTATATTAGATGGTTTTTCATAAATGGCATAGGTGCCATTTTATCTGTGAAAAACTTCTGTTTGCTGACTGTAAAATGTGCATCTGTTCTAAAATGTAAGTTTGGTAAGCATTTACATATTTTATAAAGGAAAGAAACTGATACAAGAATGGATGTCAGCTGCTTTCCAATGGCTTCTGTGGGGAAGAAAATGGATAAAAAAATGCCCTGTGGGCTTTCTTCTAGGTTGTCTGTTGCAGAAGCAGAATGCCACAGTGCTGGAGCAATTATTATTTAAAAGGGAGAATAAGAGACTAGGTTAGATAATAACAATTTGATTTGAATGTTTGCAATACTACCTGCTGGTGCTCTTCTGCATTAAGTTCTCAATATATATTTTTTTGAGGAGATTCCCCAGCTTCAAAATTTTTCTTCTCGGTCTGGTCACCCTTATTAAGCACTCGTTGAATCAGAGGTTCGGCTTTGTCTCTTTCCCATCTCTCTTGGAGCTGCTCCACGAAATATGAGTCATGCAATACGCTTTGGGTCAAGGAAACAGACTTCCCTCCTTCCAGAAATATGTCCCAGTTTTAGAAATGAAGTTTGGTGATGTGTTTGTTTGTTTTTGTTTTTTTTTTAACTACTGAAAGATTTAGCTGAAAGCTTTCCATCCTACAATACTGGTTTCCAGCAATTGCTCCTTTTGCTTTCATGTCACGAAGCCTGTGGTCATAGAAAAAGATCCTGCTACTCGGAATAGGAACTGGAGGTCTGCTTGAATATTTTTAAACCCCACTATTGTCACATGAGTAGAAGTACAGTAGCAAAATACAGCTCAGTGGCTTCATGTGCATATTTCTTTTTATTGAAGAAATGTTGATTTCCCTGGAGACAAAAGCATTTTTAGAATAGAGGCTGCCTGTTCAAAATAACGCGTTCATGTAGCAACGTTGCAGCAATTTGTTTGTTCTAATTGTACAGAAGTCATAAGTTTTAAATACTTGAAGTATGTGTAAGTATGCACTTAAATACCATTCTGAATTATACTCCAACTTCCATGTAAAATCTCAGCATTGTTGCTGTACCTGGGCAACTGAAGAAAAATCTGTGTTGATGTAACAAATGTAACATATATTAATATTTCTGGGAAAAAGAAGGAAATACTGTTTTATTTTGTTTGTGCTTAAAATTTGGAAGGTGGATTCTGTGTTTTAACGGCAGCTGTTTGAGTCTTGTGTTACTTGGAATGAAAAAACCTCTGTTAATGGCAATACTTAGCAAGAATTCTGAGAGAAAGGAATTTAGTTTCTAAGCTCTGTTCAGTTTTAAAACTGTAAAAGGTTATAAAAAGTCGGTTTTATGGTAATTACTTTTGATATGGTTTTTGAGAATGATATATTTCTATTTCTGGAATCAGAAACTTTGATTTTTTGGTATCCTTTCTCCAAAAGGAAGGGTCATCATATAATCCAGTTGGAAAAAAACCCAATTTTTCCTAACATTTTTATATGACTATTGCTATTAGCCAACCTTCAGGCCTTCCAGATTGTCCAAAAAAAACCCAAAAACCCAAAACCACTTATTGCTGCTAATGTTTCCTACTATGGATGTGTTACAGGACCTTGAAAATTGCTGGAGAAGAAGGAAGCACAAATAGGGAGAGCTTCTTCCCATAAACTTTTTAATAGTATTTTAAGCAGATACTAGACAGATTGTAGATGTGTCAGGTTTGTTAAAGGTAATACTTCAGCTCAGGGAACCCATTTGGCACTTCAAGTGAATCTCCCAGATGGAACAATATCATTAAAAATTAATTGTATAACCACTGGACCTGCCTTTAAAGACTTTTGAACTGCTGAGGCTTTCTAATCAGATATTGTTGCTCCAGTTCACCAGTGAAGCGAATCCGATGACTTCTCCGGCGTGTGGCCTACTTCTGTTAATGAAAGTACAATTTATTCACTTCAACATATAGGCGGTAAAACTAATCTCCTGGTTGACACATTATTCTCTTCTGCGTGTTTAACTTCTCTTCACTCAACCAAAAGAAAGTATATAGTAAATCAGAAGGGACACATCAATCAACTTGGCACCATTTAAAAGACAATTAGAGTTGGGGATGGTGGTTGCTGGTGGTGTTTGATGCTGAGCCTGGCTCTTCCCTGGCCTGCCCTCTCTGGGTGAGTTACATCAGGCATGTCTGGCCCCTTATTCTTTGTAGGGTCTTTAGCATTCAAGGGAGCTTTAAAATAAAAACAAACCACCTTTTTTGTAAGAAGCTTATTTAGTATGTTCATCTTTTCCTCTTCTGTCTGGGCTTTCTCATGGCTACTTACTATTCACTGTCATGACATAACTTTTGGATGATAATATTCATCAGAAAACTTTTAACAGCACTTTCATTTGCACTAGACCTGTCACTGTTGATGGTGGACAGAACAGATCAGCTGTTTCTTGTTCTACTTTGTGCTCCTTTTCTGAGGCAAACTCAGAAAAGTTGGGACACAGTTTGGTGTCCAGCATGGGGCAAGGGGGCCTTGAGGCAGCCACTGAGCTGCTGCTGCTGGCCCTGTTCTGGCGTCTGTCGGGATGGCCATGTCCTGCTGGATACCTGCACCTACCATGTCTGTCTCTATATTCATATGAACATGGACATCTCCTTTAGGTAAGACTCTTACACCTCAGGTTGGTTTGTTTTTTCTGGAGGACAGAACAGGTTGTTTCTCAGCTGGCTTCCCTTCTAGCAAGAGCTTCCCTCAGTCGATTCCTTACATGTCCAGCTTCAACAGCTTTAGGGCTGTTTGGAGTCATTTTAATAGTCAGAAGCCTAACATTTGCCACTGCATGTTTAAACCTGATAGTTCTTAGTGCCACTTTTATTTTCTAATAAGGCGTTCGTTGCCACAGAATTAGTTCAATGGTTGTATAGTTGTCTAAGAAAATACCAGATAATAACTTCCATTTATTCTGCATATAGCTATAGAAAATGCAGGCATCTATATAGTTCTGTGCACATATACTTGTGTATACTTAATAAAGTGGATAATTTGTGTACAAAACATCCATTAGCCAACATTTAGCCATTCCTAAAAAAAAAATCCCAAAATCAACCAAAAAACCCCAAACATCAACAGCATAGGTGCTGTAGGACATGCAGAGGATTTTAATTAGACTCTGACTTCAGACTCTTTTTCCAAAACACTCTGGTGTAGGTAGTCTGAAAAGTAAGGCAAAGCTTCATTAAACAGCATTCAATTAAAAAAAAAAAAGTAATTGTCTTATGTGGTAAATGCACCGTTACACTCTGAACTCGTACCTCATATTTATTAAAATTTGATTTGAACTTCCTTTTCAAGTGACAAGCACAGCACAGAATTATATGGTATTTATATATTGTTTTCATTATGAGGTTTATTTTAATATATTCTTCTGAGTTTATCTAGCATTTCAAGCTATACATCATAAACCTAGCTGGAATGATGCTGGGGATTTTGATATTTCTACATCCAAGTGACCTTTTGTGGTGTTTCTGTTCTGATTTGTTAACTTATCGGGGAATAAATTGTGAGAATCAAAAAATGAAATTATAGGAAGCAGTTGTAAATGCTTCACCTCTCTTCTTTTATGCCATTTACCTACTCAATAAAAACTAGGAAAAAATAACTCTGTTACAAAGACAAGGTGACACTCCAGGAAGCTGTGCTGGTTTTTCATTTGCTGTGCATTCTAAGAGAGAAGTTGATCCCAAGCTGGAACTGATTAGATGCACAATTTGGAGAGAGCTTCTCTTACTTGTTTATAAAATTTGATGCTAAATATTATTTCACATGTTATTTTATAGTACCATAAAATCCAAAACCCAACTTCCTTAATCCATTTCTGTACGGAGTTCGCTGAGAAATGGAACTAATAAAAAAATAATACAATGAAAGTTTGCATTATGAGCTGCCTAAATCATAAGCCTAGGTTTTTTACTTCTAATTAGGCAGCCAATTATGCCATTGTAGACAGGATGAAAATAACCCAAAAGATTCAACTAGTGATTTTAATGATGTTTTTTTAATACATGTCTATATGCACACATGTATAAATTACTACTTACACTTTCTGACTCAGATATTGTGACTCTTAAAGCCATTTCACCTTTCCATAAGGAGAAAATACACTGCTCTGTGACAAAATTAAAATATTATGTATAAACCTGTAGTATTTTGGTGTAATTTCACAACCATTAATTCTACCTTACACCCAACCCTCCTTTTTTCTGCCCGTATCTTTAACGTCTCGCTAGAAGGCATCCCATAATACCAACAGGGGCTGGAACGTGCTGAGTCTCACTGTGGCAGTTTGCTGATTATTCCAATTAATTTGCTCTTGCTTCCTTACAATTTTATGCCTTAATTTATGCACATAATGCAAAGGGTGATGCATCTCTGATGTAATTTCGCATTCCTTAGGTTAGGATGACTCAGCACCGCTGACTTAAAATGCCAATCAAACCTTGTGTGCTTCAGTGTTTATCTCGTCATCCTCAACCTCTTTGTAGACAGCAATTCCCTGTCTAAAACATGAAGCTGCCAAAACAGCATTCAGGAGAGCCTTTTTACTCTTCCAGCCTTCACAGGTGTTAAGTAGACTGACACAATATTGGGTGGGTTTTTTGGGGGTTATTTTGGTTTGGTTTTGGGTTTTTTGTTTGGTTTTTTTTGTTTGTTTTTCGATTTTTTGTTTGGGTTTTTTTTGTTGTTGTTGTTTTTTGGGGTTTTTTTTGTTTGGTTTTTGGGGGTTTGTTTGTTTGTTTGTTTGGGTTTTTTATGCTCTTCTCTCATTTTCATTAAATTCGCTCAGTTCCTGGGTTACCTCTGGTATCTTGTCTGAATCGTGCTGCCCCATGTCCATGGGATTCTGTGCTCCTGCCTGAAATGAAGAATTAATAAGACCAGCATTTCTTCATTGCTTTCTCACTTCAGAAGTATCAGAGTTCTGTGTAGAAGCAGGAGCAGATGTGTGTATATCTTTCTGACCTCTTTGTACCTGCAAAACTAAAGATAAGTTTTCTTTTGCAGTGTTGCTGTTATTTTCTTGTATAAAAGGACAACTTGTACTTTATCCTGCTAATTTTTGTTGTTTCCATCGTAAATGTTGTGTTAGGAGTAAAACGTGGTGTAGAACTTCTTGTTTGTTACTGTTTCCAGCTGCAGAATAGATGGGTGGAAAATCAGCGCTAATTCAACAAAAGCTATTGCACTGCAATTAAAAGATCAGACTGGACATTGTTAATTCCCTCCCTCTTTCTGTTTGGGTTTGTTTTCTTTGGTTTTTTTGGGATTTTTTTGGGAAACGTGTTCTAGGAGTGTGTAATTAAATTATTACCTGCTGTATCACCATCTGTTTACATGATTTTGAAACGTTTCTAACCTCTGTGTGTGTGTTCACTTCATGACTTCAAGGAAGTGCCAGAAAAGCAGTGAACGTACTCAGCAGATGGACTGAGGGACTCACACCCTCCAAGCAGTCAGTCTTGATTGTTCTGGGTATAATTAAGCCTATTTTCTCTAAATCCAATTATTTCATTTCAAAACATGGCAAAGCTGTTTATATTTTCAATAGTAAAATATTCCTTATGGGATGAAGACCTACTGCAGATCATTGCTGTGGATAAACATTACAATTAGAATATTCCTGGTAAGGTCATGTATGATTTTTTTTGTTTGTTTTTTTGGTTTTTTTTTTTGGTTTTTTTTTGGTTTTTTTTCCTTAATGGTATTTCATTCAAAACATCTTTTAAAAGATGTAACTCAATCCTTGCACTCTGCAGTATGCTGCAGGTACATCTTAAAAGCAAAGAACTAGATCTGGATGCTCATAATAAGCCTGCCAAAAAGTGGGATTTAGATCTCAGTGCTTAAATGCTTCAGGTATGTGTTTGTTTTCAACCCTTAATGGTATTTCATTCAAAACAATTGGAATGTTCAGAGGGTTAAGGTTGGAGCGTGTTGTCCAGCAAAAAGCAATGTATAATTTTTAATTTAGAGAAGAAATCTGCAGATGTGAAATCTGCGTGGAAGAAGGACAGTAAGATCTGGCTCTAATCAAGCAGTAGAAGAGTGTTCTCCCCAGCCTCAGTAGGTTGAGTGTGTTCATAGTGGTCATGGATGTCTTTGGAAACATCCACTGGATCCAGGTCTGATGGTGAATTACAGTTTATTGGGGTGTTGCTCTACCCGAATTGTTGGTGTTGCCCAACTCTACCAGGAAGCTGGAGCCCTGCTCATTGGATGGGTTGCACTGCTCGTTGCTTACAAAATGCAGAGCTTCTGGCCAACAAGCTGGCTTTGATCTCATCTCAGCCCAGAATTGGTCTTTATCGTTTATTAAAGTAGTGAAAGTAAATAGTGAGACATCGTGATGATCATCATCTTAGGAATTTAAACAAACAATGACTCAAACCAGAGAAAAACCATCATTATTAGCTGGTAATTGAA
Organism: Mohoua ochrocephala; assembly: GCA_013398855.1. Classification (NCBI taxonomy): domain Eukaryota; kingdom Metazoa; phylum Chordata; class Aves; order Passeriformes; family Acanthizidae; genus Mohoua; species Mohoua ochrocephala. Next base: position 174,393 of record VZTA01025643.1, read on the forward strand.
GGTGTGTTGTGTGATGGAAAGCTACTGCTGACTCAGTTCTGCTGGGTTCAGAGTACAGTTTGGGGGAATTGACCAAACTAATTTCCTTTAAAACTGGTAAGAGTGAAGGAGCCCCTGCAGCCCACAGGGGGAGTTCACTGTGTCAGGATGAAGAAGTGATGATCCTTTCAAATACTTGTGGGCTGGGAATTCCATCGACTGTTGCATTCATTAATAATCTTAAGACTTCCAGTTTGTGAGTCAGGTCTAACGGGCTCATTAAATGAGAGTCCATTCAGGTTTTATTCAGCTGTGTGAAGTCTAAGTTGTGACAGGGCTCTAAGAAGATTTTGCTTACTACCGTGGTATGTAAGTTTTTTAATTTCTTACTCATTTTGCAGTCATTTTGACCTTGGTAAACCAGATTCAAACTGTCTTCAAAGGCATTTAAGTAGCTTTTTTTCAGTGCTATATTCAAAAGCTCTTAAGCTAATACCCTCTCTACATTTCATTCCCTATATATTTATTTTTCTGGTTCTCATTAATTTAATTAGATTGCAGTCCTCCTTTGCTCTATTCTGCAAGTTTGCACTGCTGGATAAATCCATTTTAACTTTGACAGGTTATGCTAGAGGTGCATACTCATAGGTATCTACTCAAATAAAAGTGCCAAGAGTAAAGTATTCTCCCTTTCCCATAAACAAAATTCCCAGTACAGTCAGTAACATTACTAGTTTTTGATAATCTGCACCTCTAATGAGAGTGTCATCTCTTTACTTCAATGGTAGCTACTTCAATGATACATAAAAGTGCTTTAGAACAGTGCTGATTTTGTTTTTGAAATCACCCAGCAGCTTAACAACCAGCTTGGATATAAAATTTCAGTTCTCCGGTTCTTTGTAGTATTCTGCACTAGGTGGAAAAGTTTATGGGCATTTAGCCAACTGCCTTTTTATATGTTGCATCCACCTGTTTTGACATTAATCCATAAAAATAAACTCCATATGTAGCCCAGAAATGGTCTTTGTGGGTCCCAAGTTACAATGGCAATAATTAAAATGATTGCTTTCATGTCCCAGATGGTGACTGTGGTAGATAATTGTATTCTCTGCAATTATTTTGGACTAAGTTTAGCAGAGGAAGGTAAAAATCCAGTATGGTTTTGAAACAGCACACAATATTTAATTGGTTTAACTGAAGGCTTATTTGTTTCCAGGATCTAAAAGTCAGGGAAAAATGGAAGTGGATTACAGGTCCAAAAGAGATTTATGGAGCGTTTGCATGTTGCCTACAGATGAGGCACAATGGTTTCTGTAGGGTTACTATCTTTACATTCAGTGTGGGGGGCTTTGGGCATGAGCCCGGAATGGTTGTATTTGGGAATTTTGTGAACAAAGTATGAAAATGAGTAATGGAACTCGCTGCTTTTGCCCACATTCAGACCTTTGCAATGTCTGGCAGGGCAGCTACAGCCTTCTTGTCTGAGTGACAGAGTCATGGCTTGATACTTTTTAAAAGAGATTGAAAAATTAAATAATTAACTGATGTCCTGATAGCCCACGACACGTTGTGCAATTGTAATGATTTTGCTTGTGTTATAACAACCCTGGTTGTTTCAGGCTGTATTTTGGTAGTATAAATATTTTGTGATAGAGCAGTGCTTTGTGACTTCCCGAGTTTTACATTTTCATGCAATTTGCCTAACATTTGGTCTCAAAGCAGCTTTACTTTTAAGTGCTATTGAAGATCATTTATTTTTAATAATGCCCCTGTTCATAAATAAATTATAAAAGCTATGAGACGTGCTTAATATAGTTCACTGTGTTTCTAAATACCCTTAATACATAAAGAAATTACAGGTATGTCCTGTATCTAAAATACAGGGAATTCTGTGTGTTTGCTGTCAGGGGAAAAAAAAAAAAAAAAGAGCATTCAGATTTTCAGTCTTGAATTTCTGTTAATGTACAAACTGTTTTCTAATGTCGATTCTTGATTCATTTTAATTATAAATTTAGTCACTCTAAATTTTTCATGAGCTTGGGTGACTTTTCACTAGAGATTGATTTGCCTCTTTCATTGCTGTAAATCATGAAAAACATTGTACTATGAAGCTCAATGGAAGACATTCCCTGTAAAAAAAGTAATAGAGATGAAGGAAGTGCTGCTGCTTTTTTGATTTGCATGGCCTGATCCTCTTCCTCATGGGCATCTTCTGACTTATCTTTTTTTTTTTTTCCTGAGCTTGGAATTAGGTCATGTATAAATAAAGCTGATTAAGTTGTTTTGTGAGGGAAATATTCCCACTAAAACCCTAAATTTAATAAAAATGCACATTTTTAGTGAGGAAATGTTTATTTCTAAGAGAAATAATTGACATGTAAGATAAAACAGAGCATGTTCAGTTTTGAATGACGTTTCTGGGAAAACTGTGAAAAATTAGTTTTTCATTTCTTGAAGTCAAAATACGGATCCTTGTGGAGTTTAGGATCTGTATCCCTATTTCTATATTTATTTATTTTTTTAAATTTATGTTTCAAAGGGGAAGAAAGGCAGGAGAGACCAGGGCCGTACTGAGAGTCACTATGGTGATCTAAACAATTTCCCTGGGGCCTGCAGAGAGACAGAAACCGCATGTGAATGATGGTTGGTTATACATTTGTGTATTTTATGAAATCTTCTCTTCTTCCTTCGAGGAGACATCTGAGTATTGTAGGGAGAAAAAAAGGCAGGCAGTTGGACTGTAATTCATATTTCGGTCAAAAATATCTGTATAATGTTGAAAATACTCCTATAATATTTTGCAGAATTTAATAGTTTGATTGTATTATTCAGAGTCACTAAAGCATGTTTCTTGAGAGTCCTTTTCAGAGTCATGGATAATATTTTCATGAATATTGTCAGGTTATGTTCTTTGGAAATTACCTTATTGATTCCCTTCAATTGGAGGGTGGCTTTTTGAGATCGCTGGTTTCTTAGTGGCTCCTAGCTCTGCACAGACAGTGAGAGCTGATGACTGAGATTGAAATTAGGCTGGGAATAAAATCAATAAAAAGCTTTATAACTTTGAAATTTCCATGAAACGCTCAAATGTTTTTAAAATGAAGTTGTCTGGAGTAGCGCAGGTTCCCATTTGTTTGTGTCACTGGGAAGATGCAGCAGATGAAGCCCAAGCTGGGAAGCAATTAAATGTATTAACTGCCAGAGGAAGGAAGGAAGGAAAGCCTAAATCCACGTGGTTTTCCAATCCTTCAGGCTGAAGGGTTCATAGAATAGGACATCTTCAAAAGGAGAAGCCTGCTTAAGACCAGGTCCTGCTGTGTTGTTGGGTCTTTCCTGTACTCCTCACCCAAACCTGCAGAACTCTTGCAGTGAGTCCCGGTGGGAATTCTCGTGTTTCCATCCCGCTCCAACCCAGCTGCAGCTACTGAAGGGTTTTTTGGAGATGTAGGGATAGCAATAGCAAGGCTTTGTGCCAGAAGTGTGTGTGACCGAGGCTGGGCTGCCACAGACCTTATTTGTGTGTTTATTCTGTGCTTTCTTACATAAAGGTGGCCCTGAGCAGGAAGTTTTGTCCGCGTTTCGGTGATGTGGAGATTGCGTCAAAGGCTGCAACAAATACCAGACATGTAAATGAAATGCTTCATTTATCAGTGATTTGGGAAACCTGCATCATTCCTGTGCTTCAAGGGTTACAAGTCAAGCAGTTTTTAGCAAGCTGCTAATCTGCTGTGCTTGCTCTATAGTTATAGTTGCTTGCTGTCCCAGGAGTTTCCAGCAAATGCTCATACAATCTGATTAACATGGTTCACATACAAAGGGCGCTGGCCTGGGGACTACCACGTCTCATTAATGGAAATGAATTTTTCATGCCATGGCTGCTATGTCTGTGGGTTAAGACTTTCATTTCTTTTTCCAATTCTGTCTCTTTTCTGTATTGTATTTTTCTTTTTAAGCAAAAATGTCTGTATGAATTTTAACGACCGGTTATATTACAGGTCTGAGAGTTTTTATTTTTGCATACTGATGTTATTTTTACTAAGAAACAGATGTATTGGCAGCAGAGGAGAAAAAAAGGAGTGCAATGGCATACATTTGTGTTTGTATTGAACCCTTTAGCTCTGATTGAATGCTTGATGAGTTCAGCTTAACGATGAGGTGACTTGATCTGTTCTTGGCAGCAGTCCTGCTTCGTGTGGGAGGTTGGAGCAGGTGACCCTGTGAGGTCCCTGCCAGCCAACATTTTCACGATGCTGTGAATTGTCAACTTTTCAGTGAACTTTCCAGAATTAATTCCACTATTGTAATTGATGTATCATCCCATCTTTTTAAGAGGCTGTAATGTGTTCTACTGTGACATGAATATGGACATGTTCTGGTTTGTAACTGAAAGCAGGGACAGAAGGTTTAGTCTTCTCCCAGCACTGTTCCTTGGAGTATTTTGGATTAATGTTGCTTTTTAAAGAAAATGGGAGAGGAAGCAGTAGTACATACTACGCCATTATGCAAAGTATGCTCAGTGACTGGTCACCCACAGCTGCTGCACGGTGGCATTTGTTGTTTAACATTTTTTGGTGTCAGCAGATTGTCATTTTCTGATTACCGTTTCTCTGTTGAAAGTTCCCAAACATCACTGGCTGTCTTGTCCGGGGTATGTGCCTGGGTGTGGGTACCCAGCATCTTACAGGACCATCAGCCCACATTTGGCTGATGGCATAGAGCTGAATTAGCAGAAACCATCAGCCCTTCTGTTCATGCACCGTTCCCACTTTAGAAGGGAATTGCTGCAGTACCTCTAAGCATCAGTTATATGGTTTATAGCCTCCTTTAGCTCAGTGTACTAAGCTATATGTTTCTTGAATATGTCCTCTATGTTCTTGTCGTAATGCACACTTTGCTTATCTTCAACTGCTAATCTCTCTAAATCAAAAAGTTCTACAGCATAAACAATTTAAGCTGTAATAGCTATGCACAACCCTGGCCAAGTCTAAAAAAAAAAAGGTTTATGAGAAGTTTTTCCTCTACAGTAGCTGATCTGTTTATTTTAGATTGTAAGGTGTGTATCATGCTCTTCTCTAAGTGGTCAGGAAGTGTTTATGGTTGCTTTTTAAGAAATTATTCCTTGAGAAATGTGTATAGACTAACAGTATTAATAAAGTTCTGTCTACTGGCAGTCTGTGATAAATTCTGTATATATGAAAGTTTCACTGTCAACTTGTGTGTGTCAAAAATGACCAGATCAGGCTGAGATTGAGAATTGATGTGGTCTTTAAGATAATGGACTTCTCCAGTTTATTTCTTGCAATGCCCTCATCTCCATACACCTCAGCAAGGCTGAGAGATTGCCCTAAATAATGGTTGGGTCACCATCAAAGAGAGCCTGAAGATGAAACCATAGGCTAAGCAGCTGTGCCTCTTTTCCCAAGGATGTGGGAAAAGTTGGGTAGGACTTGGCTGAAAACAGCATCAAATCTGGCTGCTTTTGTGACTTAGTTCCAGAAGGGCTTAAGTGAAAGTGTAAAATTCTTCTGGAGAGCTACTGAAAGCACATACATTACTGATACGTGAAGCTTTACACGTAGATGTTCTTCATCACAGATCTTAAACCCGTGGCGGAACTGCCAGCAGATAGGTGTGCAGAGGAAACAGCAGAAAGAAGGGGTGCTTCCTTTAATTTTTATCCTCAGGAATCCACTGAGGATTCCTTTGTTGACCTGAACTAACACATTTCGGGTTTTCTTTTGAAGAGAAGTCATAAACTCATTTCAGCATGTAGACATTGGCGGATTCAGGATGCTGAATGTCACACCATGTTGACTATGTGTGAAAAAACATGTTCTGATAAATTCACAGGAATTGTACACCATGCAAAATTACACCTCCAGGCAGACTCAAATGACCAAACTCTGACATTTCTCAAACTTGACAGCTTATTTCAGTGGAGATTTAGGAAAAAAAGGTCAAAGGACACCAAACATATTACTGCTCCACTCCACCTAGAGCTATTGCAACATTAAATCTTCTAACATTACATCTTGGGGCAAATGAAGGGTTTCTCATTTAGGCCCTAGAAGCAGGAGTAAGCAAGGCTTAGGAAGAACAGCTGAGGGAGGTGGTGTTGTTTAGAGAAAAGGAGGCTCAGGGGAGACCTTATCTTCTCTACAACTCCCTGAAAGGAGGTTTAGCCAGGGTGGGGTCGGTCTCTTCTCTCAGGTAACAAGTGGTGAGGCAGGAAGAAATGGCTTTAAGCTGCACCAGAGAAGGTTTAGATTGGATATGAGGAACATTTTCTTCACTGAAAGCCCTGGCCCAGCTGCCCAGGGCAGTGGTGGAGTCACCACCCCTGGAGGTACATAAATGCTGTGTAGATGTGGCACTTGGGGACATGGTGTAGTGGTGGCCTTGGCGGTGCTGGGTTAATGGCTGGACTCAGCGACCTTAAAGGTCTTTTCCAATCTAAGCAGTGCTATGATTCTGCCATTGTATAGATCATACGCAGGGCTGTTACAGCCTAATGGCTCCAGCAAATGTCCCCTCGCCTTGCCAGGAGCAGTCTCGGGGCTGATAATGCGTGAACAGCTCGATTGCCTCCTGACAGGAGTCTGGAGCGTCCGTGTGCCTCGGCAGGTGTACAGGGGACAGAAATGTGCTTTCATAAACATGGGCTCATCTTGGGTTGCAGTAGCAGTTGCCATGGCAACGTCACTCTGTGTACTTGAGCTTTAACATTTGAGAGTTCACCCAGAAAATAAATTTGGCGTGATTATGAAGTACACTTGCTTGTTTTCTGAATTCTTTGGATACAGATCGTTGAAAAGAGCAGAAAATTATGTTACTGCCTTACTTTTTTTCTGCCATAAACCATGCACAGAATCATTAAAGCTGCCATCTATCAAAATATAGTAAAATTCCAATAAAGCTAAATTGTAAGTGTTGCCATCTTCAGCTCCATAATATATTATTTTTAAGGGCTCTCTGTCATTGTTGAACTTGATAAAACAGAGTAAAACCCCACTGAGAAAGAAATGAGGAAAAAAAAAATCTAGAAAATGTACTCTTGAAGTAAGGATTTAATATTTTTTTTGTAACTACTGACCTATTTTTCTACAGCAAGTAAGAATAACACAGGATGGTGACAGCAGGAACATTTTTGCGTGTGTGTATCAGTATTTTGAATATATCATTTAAAGTCTGGTTTTATCCAAAAAATTGCTCTTGACATGAGACATATTTCCCGTGTATCTCTGATTTCCATGTGAAATATTGCTAATAGGAAGGTTTGTCTTCTGTAACCGGCTGAGTTTGAGAAATTGATCCTGGACTCTGAAAACTGGAGCAGTTGGAACAGATTACCCAGAAAGGGTGTGGAGTCTCCCTCACTGGAGATACCCAGAACCATCTGGATGCAGTCCTGTGCCCTGTGGTCTGCTATGACCCTGCTAGGGCAGGGAGGTTGGAACAGTTATAGATAAAATTGTGTCCCAAATGCTCCAGAGTCATCAGTTTGTGGGTTGTGGTTTCTTTTTTTTGGTCGATTTGGTTTGGCTGTTTTTTTCCCCCCAAACAGAATGTGTTAAAATCTTCATTGCAAGGCGTTGTCAATGATGGTTAAAAAAACAGGAATGGAGTTGATGCCTGTGATGAGGCCAGATTTCTGTTTTTCTTGTTTGTAGCTCATCCATAGAAGTGACCTTTTAATTTTGGTTTTCTTTTGTTTGTTTTTGTTGTTAGTTGGCTGGTTGGTTGTGGGGTTGGTTTTTTGTGTTGTTTTTTTTTTTGGGTTTTTTTTTTTTTTTCTGGTTTGTGGTTTTTTTGTTCTTTCCAAGATATGGGTTGAAATCACATAGTGTTTTGCAGTGTTAGTTTGCATCTTTTGAAGTATGGCAGACTCCCACTAGCACACTTTATTACAGTGTAGTAGCTTGCAAGTGTACAGTTTCCAAATTTTCAAAGTTAAAATGACTTAATTTTTTCATAATAATTTAAATAGGATTGACTGTAATTAAAGAGAAAAAAGAGTTTGAAAAATATCAAAGTGAAATGTGCCCAAGCCAAAGACTGGCAACGTAAAAATTTCCGAAGCAGAAATGAGTCATATAAAATTAACTTTCTTAAGAACTGCTATGGCCTGTTAGTACAGCTATTGCTGTCAGCATTTTCAAGTTAAACACCATTTACAATGATTTTATTTCACATCACATTCAACTATAAGCTTAAATGCAAATGCCCCAATAATAGTTTTTGTTCTGGTAAAGCTTTGTATTTTCTTCCTTTCGGAGGCAATTATAATGTCTGGGGGGAATGTAATGAAAAATATATTATTGATGAAACCTTGAAGTTGGAAAAACATATCTGTGCAGGGAAACTGGGTTTTAGGTTAGCGCCCAGACAGTTGGTGTGAGAAGTGGGAAAAGGGAAAGACTGACATTTTGGAAGAACAGCTTTGGGTGGGATGGACAGGAGCTCGGGCAGAGTTTTGGGAAGGTAAATGGTGGGGAGGTGGTTGGGGCAGGAGGATTTAGGTAGTGGGGCTGGGGCCTGGTGCGAATGACCAGAGATGTGGGACAGAATTGCTTCCCCTTGCACCCAGTGTAAGAACAGCGTGTAAACGCATGTGCGCAACACATCCCGACTAGCCCTGGGTGTCCTAAATTCTCCAGCTGCTGCTTTGCTTTTAGAAGGACTGCAGTCCTACCCAGTGCCCTTCTCAAGGAGAACAGCAGGATCTGAGTGTTGATTCCAGTGGAAAAATGAGCGATTAATTAATGAACTAAGGAACTGGAGTGTGTGTATGTGGCTTCTCTTTGTTTTGGCATCGTTGTCCTGATGTTTGCAAATGAGCAAAAAGAGTGAACAGTGAGAAAACTGATCTGTACCCACCCTAATGGGAGGGAAGAGCTGTCCTGGAAGCAAAGCAAAGGCAGCAGCACAGCACGTCCCACAAGAAACGCACAGGCTCCATAGCAGAGCCATTTATACCGATCTGATTACGCTGCAGTTTTAATAAACCTCCTAGGTAGACTCTGCATATATCACAGATGCTGCTAGCTCCTATAAGGTCAGTAAGTATTTCTGAGTTTTGTTTCAGGCAAATAGGTATTTGCAAACTGAACGTGTCTGAGAATGGGAAAGATCTGTGTTAGTAATACATTGCCAGCATATTAGAGACCAGCTAAAGCTGCCTTTTTGTTACCTGATGCTTGTCTGCTGGGGAAGAAGGACCTTCCTGCAATCTTTCTCCAGGCCCCAGGAGTTCAGAGGTTCTGAAAAGGCAGCAGGCAAATACATCCATGTACCTATGCACATCTGGATGGCCCAGGATATTATAGCTCAGCTGGCTGATGCATTAGATCATAGGCAAACTCTTGTTCCAGCTGGACATCATCATGCACAAGTCTTATCAATCAAGGTGCACCACAGGCCCTGTTCTTGTCATGTCGTCATCCTCTGTGTTGATATTAATGGTATCCTAGTCCCCATGGCTGTTTATGATATGATAAAATCAAGGAGAATTTTTTTGAAGAAGTTAAATGCTCTACATCATTCATCTGGGCCAAAAAGGACTCACTAATGAAGAGAGAACTTTAGACTCAATTTAGCTATGTTTTACAGACCAGTCTGATCTCTCTGTTCTGTCTTCTGCTGCAACACTGCTCACTCTTTCAGGTTGCATTCATCTTCAGTGAAATGTGAACAACTGGTGAGTTTTGTCATGTGTTTTTATCTGGTGGCTCTATGCAGTGACAAGGTACTTAATTGTCCTGCTGTAACTGAACTGGTTGCCAAGCCCATATCCCAAACGTGAGGGAAGGGAGAAATCATTACTGCACAAAATTAAGGCAGCGGTGATGGAAATATCACATTATTTTTTTTCAATTACAGGGTAGTGTAATGTTGCTGTTGACAGGGGCATCATAATCTCTTCTGCAAACAAGTTTTGTCAGGGATTTATAACTCTGAAGAAGTTTGTCTAGGCCTGAAACTTGGCATCATCTTGTTTAACAAAGTACTAATTTGTTGTCATACATACTGTAAAGCCTCGCGAGTGCACTGGGTGTTGAGTTCCATGATAAGCACAGCTATTGGCCTTTTAAACAGGTGATATTACATCTGCTTTGGGGGTTTTCTTAGGCACAAAAAGATTACAAGGACTTAGAGGAAAAGCACTCTATAGAGAAGATACTGAGAAGAAAATAAAAATTAAAGACCCCTTCAAAATGAGATGAGTGAACAGCCCTGGATTTCTGGGTTTATGACTACACAAAGAGGCCACAATGCCTTTAGGACAGTTCCTGGGTGAATTTTGCCTTTTCAGTACTGAGCATGAAGTGTCCCAAGAAGGGCTCGCTGTGGGCAGCCAGTTAACACTTGCCACACTTCCTGTTGTGCATGAGCCTGCTAATTGTCTCAGCTATTTATGAGCTGCATTTAACAACTGCAGCACCAGTCACGAAGAATTTACAGCAGTATTTTCATATTGCTTTTTTCTCGTTGGTTTCATAAAATGTTCATGTAAATTCACCTTTCTGTTTTGAAGGTATTGGAGGGTGGCAGGACCTTTCACGAAGACCATAGTCTATAGTTTTCAAAAGCTTCATTGATAAGGGATTGAAACAGGGAAAGTTGTCAAAAAAAGAAGTTTCTGGTGGTTCCATAACAAGATGTTCCTATCAGGCAGGATGTAAAAGTGTTACTTTTAAAGTCAAAGCACAGGCAGAGTTTTGAAATGGGCTCATTAAGGCAATAACGATCTGATAAAGCTGACTCTCCTGATTTCTTGTGTACAGTTAATTGAAAGGATATTTAGCTTTGGTTTGATACCTCTCTATAAACATTCTCCCCACAAATCAGTGGAAATATAGAAATGTACATCAGCTTTATTGGTCATCAGCTTGGCTCTGTCCAGTATTCCAGAGTTTATGATCCCCTTTGCTGTCCCTACAGAGTGGCTTTAAAGCTCACTTGGTGCATATTCAGACTTCTGGCATTTTGCAGTTGCTCTTTTATCTTTATAATAAAACATGTATTTAACAACAATTAAATGTTGAAACAGCTTGCTGGCAGATGGGGAGAATCTTCTATCTCCTGAAGTTTTCAAAAATGTCTTTTGAAAATATGTTCATTTTATGGTCTGTGTTATAGAGAAGAGTGAACTAGAGTATTGTAGCGTTTTTTTCTTGACTCCAATTTTTTTCTGTATTTCTATTGTCTTCCCCCCCATCCTCCAATTCAGTATTATTGTGAATATATAGTGTTTTCTTTCTCCTTCCAATTCCAAGCCAAAACTACATTTAATACATAATCTTTAAGTCATGCCTACTTCCTTAACCAGCTAAATACCAAATACTAAATAGAACAGGTGATACAGATTGCATGGCACAAATGATCTGTGCCTTGAGAACCTGGAGACCCCTTTCTAAAATTACTTTTGGAATGGTTAAATGCAGTGCAGGCCCTGACCTCAGATACTCCAAGGTAAGTTGTGCTGTGTCCTTAGACTGAAACAACGAGCTTAGAAATATTAGTGGAAAAAGTGAAGTTAACAACTGCAGCTACTCTTGCATTCTTTGCATTCTTTAACTAAAGGAGATGCGTTGCTAATAAGATCCCATACTCCAAAGACTGGTCTCAAATATAAAGCTGAATTGAATATTGATTTTTTATTTTAGTTCATTTAGCTGCTTGCTTGTTTGTTGGTGGTTTTTTGTTTTTTTTCCCTGAAGTGAGGTAACTGGCTTTGATGCTTTGAATGAAAATTGAATTGCTGAGATGCTAAGCTGGGGGATGGGGTTACTACTCATCAGCATTAATAACCATTTCAAGAAATGTTGTATGAGTTTTTATTATGCATTTATATGGAGATTTAAATAACCTTTGTTAATACACTCCATTGAACAATAACAGGCTTTTTTTAAATGTCATAAATACAGGGAAAACTTAACTACCACAGATAGGCAATGGTCAACGTTTATAAGCTCAGCAAGATTAATATTTGCCATTAAATTGCATCTGAAAAACTGCCTTAATTCTGGTTTATGGCTAGTACTCTAGTAATCTGCCAAGGGTTTACTTACTTGGCTAAAATAGTTTGTTGAATGACTTCAGGAATTCTAGAGCCAAAATTATGCGTTTATGAAATGCAGTGGTGATTTGCTTTGCTTTAAAGGACAAAACACCAGTCTTTAATTGCTTTTAAAAGGCAATATGAAGTAGAGTTGGAAAGATGAGGTTGTTGGGCAGTTGATATTACCTAGCAGTGATGTCTGTCACTGATGGTTTGCAAATTAATCCCTCCACTAACAGAAGAGGAGACAGAGTGAAAGGGCAGATAAATAGCTTGAAAATGAGTTATCTCAATTTTCCAAAGAATATTAATACATGGTTTGGTGTCCAGTTGGTGCTTGGCAGGAAGCTCTGCGGCAGGCATCAGTTCTGGGGCTGGCATTATTAAATATCTTCCTGAACAATCTGGATGGAGAGGCAGAGTGCTCCCTTGGAGTGATCTCGAGGTGATGTACAACTGTGGGGATCGGGGTGCTGAAGTTCAGAGGATCCCTCACAAACCTGAGGGCTGGGCTAACAAAGTCCACAAAGGGCAGCTGCAGCAGCTTTGCAGCTGTTTGACTTTGCAGCCATTTGTTGACTCCGCTGGAATTTAAAGACTAAATTTGCAATTGTTATTTAAATAAATAATGCAGGCTTTCACACTAATTTAAGAGGCTTTAGTTCAGTTCACTCTGCTGCTCCCGCTGCATATGGAAGAGTTTGGGCTGCAGGTGGAGAATTGATTTCCAAAGTGACTGAAATGGTGACTCGGAATGTGTGGGCTCCCTTGACTGTTCCCAGGCTCTCTGACAGTTATAGGTGAGGGATATTTATATGGCTGTAGGGGGAAAATAGGATCTGTAAATTGGTATTGTATAGAGGCAGATAGCCTTTCAGGGGACAATAGGCTGTTTCATTATATTGGAGCTTGCAAGCGGTTTGCTCTCTTCAGAGAGCTTCAAAAAGCTGAATTCCACTTTGCCATTACAGTGGGTTCCTCTATTATGTGGTAATGTTATTTGGAGGTGAGTCTTGGAGAGTGAAAATGCCTTAAAACATAAAAATGGAGTGATAATGTAGTGTTGTAGGTGTCAGTCTAGTGATCATCCCTATGAGAGGCTTCATGTCTTTATCTTCATTTTTTTCTAATTGAGAAGTGAGTCTGATGTTTGAAAAGCCCTAAATTACAGATGCTTGTGTGTTGGAATGGCTATTGTCAGAGTGTGGGGGAAAAGGCACCCTGTTGTTGCAGTCTGTCAAAAATGATTTGTTGAAAATTGACTTTGAGTGTTTGTACTGGAGGTCAGAGTTCCCTTTAGAGGGCTTCTCCTTCCATAGAAATACCTAGAAGTGCCACAGTTATGCCTTGCTATTAAAAGAGTGATTTTGTTACAAATACTTATCTGGCAGTGCGTTTGATTCATTAAAATGGGAAAAATAACTGGAGCAAAGCAGCCGGGACAATTTCTAAGTAAATTCATCAGTCATTCAGGAACTATGCATTTAAAATACCTATAAATAATAGAATGCTCCCTCTAAATGGAAGCCTTTTATTGATATGTAAGTACAGTGTCACCCTGAAGTTTCTTTTTTAATTTATCATTTCCTTGTGTTTAGAATCAGATCAGGCAATTCATATTATTTCCAGCATTTCAACTTTATTTTAGCAGCATTATTTTGGATGGTGTGTGAAATGAAATTGTTGCACACAATTGTTAAGCTTTAAAATTACTTTCAGGTAACAAATAATTGTTTTGGAAACTCTGAGCCTTCACTCAATTTTTTAATATTATCTCGAGGACTGACAAAATAATTGGATAATTTCAGCGGTTTGCCATTGGCACTTTTAAATTCCCTTTATTCATATTCTTACAATACATTCTCATAAATATCTTCTTTCTCCTGTGATGTTGTTCATGGGACTGCTGATCCTACAAAAGAAGACAGGGCAATGGAAATGGGGAGAGTGAAATAATGAGAATCCAGTTTTTGGGTTTTGTTGTCTGTTTAGTTCTTCCAGGTTTACAAAGAATAAATAAATTGTTTATGTGTGCATATAGAAACAAACATTTAGGTTTTAAATTTTGTTTTAATAGATAAAAAGATGGCCTATCACAAAGTGAATGCAGACCAGAGAGCACAGGGGCACTCTCCATACCTTGACAACGATGAGCTCCAAGCCACGGCGTTGGAACTGGAATGGGACATGGAAAAGGAGCTGGAGGAGCCTGGCTTTGACCATTTCCGACTGGATGGTGCAGCCCAGCATCACCTGGGGAACTCGCAGAGCCCTGACCTTGACCTGGAGCCCATCCAGCCTTCCTCTTCTCCAAAGGGAAGATTCCAGAGGCTTCAGGAAGACCCCGACTACATCTCCCACTACACGAGACAGGCACCAAAGAGCAACCGCTGCAGCTTTTTTCGGATACTGAAAGTATTTTGCACTGCTTTGATTTTATTTATTTTTGGAATTGTGATAGGATATTATGCACGCAAGAAATGCCCTTCTCCCCCAACATCTCAAGAACCAAATAATCCTCATATCTACCATGAAATTCTCAAGGAAATCAAAGCTGAAAATATTCAACAGATTTACAGGTACGTACCTTGGCAGGTTTTTTGTCTAAATGGTCTCAGGTGCCACTGTTCAGTCTTTACATGATTTGTTTTATGTGGAATGTTATTTACAAACCCTGATTTATTTTTTTTTTTCATGTTTTTTTGTCATGTTTTATCATGACACTTGGGAGGTGTTCATAAGCATATACAAAATTCATTATTTTTTAATAATGCAGATTTGTGCTAATCATAATAGGTTTTGCTTTAATAATGTTCTGTTGCTAAATATATTATTATCTTTAATGTAAATGAATTGGAAAACAGAGATAACTGAAATTGAATTGAAATATAGACAATAGAATGGCCGTCCTAGATCCAGATGACTGCCAAATAACACTACTGAAAAGCAAGGTTGATATGATGTTTTGTAATATTTGGTCCTTTAAGAAATCCCCATCTAATTTTTGTCACAGAAATGAACCCTAGCTGGTGTTTTTTCTCTGTATGGTAAATTAAACCTTTATTCTCCATGGGTTTAGGATGGAAAAATTGACCTTTGCACTTCAAAAAAATGGTGATTTGTTTATTTTTTTCATTTTTCGTTACCTGTTCTAAGAACATAAATTGTTGCAAAATACCTACTTGACAGGTTTGATTTTATTTCCTTTTTTTCAATGTGGAATACTTGCACTGCTTTGACAGTCTATATAATGTGTTTGTATCAGAATATAATCACTTTTCTGTAGCAGTGAGCGTGGAAGAAAATAGGTTTTCCTGCCAAATTTTGAAAGTTGTTTTTGTATGGGAAGGGGAGATGAGCTTATCTTTGGCTTCTGGAATGCAAAGTTCCCTTTTTGTGTTAAAGGTAATGCATGGCAGATTTTTTGATCAGTACCAGTTCAGAAGCAGCAGAACTCCCACACCTGAAGTTAGAAAAGATGGTTGTCATGGTCGTCCAGAGAGGTGTTCCTGAGGAGATCAGAAATACATCAAAAGTAACCACAGGGCTGTTCTAGAAATATTTGTCTTTTATTATATTTGCTAAGCTAAGTCTTAAATCTTGTAGTGGCTAATAACATGTTTTGAGCCAACACTGTTATTAAATTCAAGAGAAAAAGTAAATATGAAGGGTTTCATGTCAGTTTTCGTGTGCCGAACTGATTCTACTTCATACAAATCTAATTATTTTCATAATGGGAAAGGGTACAGGTGAGGAAAAATGTTGATTTTTAATGTAAAAAAAATAACTTCTTTGTCTTTGAGAGAGTAAATTGAATTCTGCCATTAGGCTTCATCACAACCAAAGTATTGGAATAAGCTAAGCCCTAAGACTGGGTATTACAAAAATTACAGCAAATTGCTGGCATGTCTGTCAGACTCAGGATAATACTTCAGTACTTTGTGTTTGGGGACTGGGAATCATTTGCCATTCTATTATTTCTAAGGGTGGTTTAAAAACATCCCTTTTCAAACCCTTCATCACTTGTCAAAGGATTTCAGCTTGCTGTTAGGATATTATTGAGGATCTGGATTTTAGATAAAATGAATTAGATGATTACTTTGGAATTTTAAAAAAACTTTGGTAGTTGCCATCCTTCAACATAGTTCTTAATGTTTCTTTAGGTTTCTTTTCTTTTTAATAGCCTGATTTCAATAAATGTAGTGAAACATTAATTCAGCTACCTATAAATTTTGTTTATAAATATATAATCAATGCCTTTAGTGTACTGCGTTACCCACAAGATCTTTCTTAACCCAGAATTTTGGTCTGAGACAGCTTTTATCCCATGTCGTGTTCAGTTGCTTTCCCTCAACATCTGTTTGTCTGCAGTCAGAGCGACTGCAATGAAACCTGGGTGTGTGTGGCCCTACAAGAACAGAACATGCCACATATGTTGCTTGGGTAAAAAAAAAAAAGCCCAAACCTGACAAAATCAACATATGTTATTGGAAAACTTCCTTCAATAAAATACTTTGAGTTACTAGGAAGAAGTGGCAGCTGCTTAGCTTGCAATTTCTAAATGTTACTGAGCATGACATTGATTTAATTTTTGTTGTGTACTCCTTAGAGCAGGCTCAGATGGTATGGGAGTTTGCTAACAGTCCTGTAAAGAAATTAGGAGGAAAAAAAAAACCTGTTTAAGAGACACAGAGGTGCCAATCATATTGGTGGAGCAGACATCACCTTAATGTGCTTGGAGGTCTGGAGTTGAGAGCTTTCTATGGGGGTGAAATCTGTTTGTGGTCGGATGAAGCTTTGAGGATTTGACCCTTCGCACTTCTAAAGAGGTTGCAGAAGTGCTCCAGGGGACTTGTGTTGGTTTTGTTTGGATTTGGACTGGATTCTGTGTGAGTTGAATGAAGCCTGTCTACCAGTTCCTGTTAGGGATGGAGGATTGTTGCTGCCCAGGGGGGAAGTGGTTGAGTCCCCATCTCTGGAGGGATTTAAAGGACGTGTAGATGTGGCACTTAGGGACATGGTTTAGTCACCTTGTCACTCAGCAGTGCTGGCTCAATGGTTGGGCTCAATCTTAGACATGTTTTCCAACCTAAACGATTCTGTGATGGTGTAGGATAACAGCAGTTTGTGTTCATGGGTTGCTGAGTTGGGATATTCAGGTGTTCCTGTGTGGCTTCTCCCCTGGCGGCTTCTGGTGGGCTCCTCTTCTGTCAGTCCCATCCTGGCTGTCCACATCACCCCAGCTCCATGTTAAGCTTTCTTTTTCTTCTCTTTCCCAGCAGACATACTAGAAATCATTAGGTAAGAAAACTCAGCGTGCTGGCTTTTAGTCCTTCAACTTTGCACCTTGTTTCCGTGAGATGGGAATGCTACAGAATTCCTGTGCAGTTTAGCACAGTTGTAATTACTGGTCTTGGCCAAGTTGCTTAATCAATGGTACAGCCTAAGTCAACACTATCTCTGTGAGCTTTTTTGGACCTCTCCCCACCCCCTGTAGGGAGGTGCCTGCATTGCTGACGATAAAAAGTAGAAATCAGTTCATTCCTGATGTTTCAGAGGTTTCAAGACGAGTTGTCAGTGGTGCCTGAAGGAGAAAAGTAATTGCCACCAAAAAAAAATGAAGAGGTTTTCTAACCTAGCACGCTGCATTTTAAACTGGGACCAAAAAAAAAAAAAAGACCAATATTATTAATAGGATTCAGTCAGTAAATCTAGCAATTCATTTGTGGTAAAATCACACATAATTCTGCAAATATCGCTGGGCTGATGGGAATCCAGTAATTATATCTGTTTGTGCCATGAATATAACTTTTCACAGTTTTCTTCTGGAAGATACACGACAAGGTTTTAATTCAAGTTAGGTGTAACCTGGCTCCAAAAGGCATTCAGGGTGAGTATGAAAAGGGCATAAATTCCACATCCAAAAGAGGTGGAAACTGAAACACAGAATACTTAGGGCACTCCATACATTTGTATCCATAACCAGCAGAACTTACCAGGGCAAAACAGATGGATGAAGGTGGTAAAATTGATAGTCAGAAAGCAGGTTGTCTCCTGGGACAGGTGGGTTGAGAGTCCCTGGCAAGATCGAGTTCTTGGAGCCCTTTTAAGGAGCGTGTCAGGAGGGCACGGCTGGAGAGGAGTGACCTGTGCCTCGAGCCGTGCTCCCCAAGGAATGTCTGCAGCTCCAAAATACAATCATTACTCTGGGAAAGGCCCTGCTCTCCAAAGGGGTGAATGCATTTAGATGTGGAAGTCTCTACAGTTTATAATAAATGCTGAAGGTCGTAAGAGGGAGACCTTCAAAAACACAGAAACGCCCACCGCCAGTTTCGGTAAGCAGCACGCTGCTGAATTATCAAGAGGAAATTTGCCATGAAAATGTGCATAATTTTCAATGAGATCTGACTTCTTAAAGCTACTTTTTAAAATGACACTCAGATTTCTACTACCACTTAAGTGCTTTTGAAAATTCAGCTGTTTTTTTCTTTCTCGCTCTGTATGAAAAGGGGGATGCTGAAGAAGTGTATCTTTATTCTGTTGCTGCACATCTGCCAGATGCAGGTCAGCTCTTCAGTGATCATTGCCACTTAATTGAATTATTCAGCAGATCTGTGTTTATCATGACTGGATTTTTTTTTCTTTTTTTCCTCTTTTTCCCCAAATTAAAGGGGAATGTGCCATTTTTGCTGTTTGGTGTCCTCTCTGCCTCCTGGGTGACTTTTTCCTTGCCCTACCTTCAGTAAGAAAACAAAGGAAAAAAGTCTGACCCACCGTGCTGTGGAGTTAGAGGGACCATTGTCGTTGACTTCAAGTTACTGTCACTAGCTACCCAGATTCTGATGATCATATATTTTGCTAACTTTTTATATTTTAAAGTTGTAAACGTTTGAGTTTTGTGCAAAGTGAGCTTTGGTAGTGTTTTCAGTTAAGGTTTGAACTGAATACACCAAAATCTAAAGGGACGAAGCTATAAAAGCATAGTAAGTAGCAGAAATACAGTCTTGTCAGAGACCCCTGAGATTATAACTCCTGTGACCCAATTTGGTGTATTTTTCATAAAAAAATGACATTGTGTTGCATCTTTAACAGTGCTGAACATTTCAGTAGAAGAAATACAGAAGATGGTATTTTTATTTTATATGAAATTATTTCAATTTTATTGCTCCAAAACCAAATAAAAATGAAACAGTCCTATTTTATTTGGAAAATGTGGGGCTATCCTATTTTTTTTAGGAAGTTGTAATTTGGGGGTTGACTTCTGTGAATTAAATGAATAAACAAAGATTCATGTTGAATAGTAAGAAAAGAAAGAGTCAGTCGTGTTGATGTCAGTGATAACTGTGGCTATGTGTTATTTGTCAGATTAGCTAATTGCCCTCACATTTTTAAAATTCTTGTAGCCTTATTGTGCTTTACTCAATAATTACTTTCCAAAATTGTACATCTTGGTTACTATCAGATCCACAAGTTTTTTTAGATACATCTTCCAATGATTAAAACTGGGATGGGGGCACAGACAGAAGAGTCTTTGCTTTGCTCTCCAGCCAGTCTACAGAGCAGCTCCTACATTTCAGCTCTGCTTTTCATCCTCTTTATTCTCACTCAAATGCTTCCTTCGCTATCATTTTTTTTCCCCCTCGAGCAATAGGGAGGTTTAAATCCCTTCGTAATACATCCAGTTGTAACTAACTGTCCTTTAGAGGCGTATCTGTTCCTTATTCCAGCTGGTAATATCACCTGCAGAATCTCCCAAATCCATCTCTGGCAAGAATTGATTTGTCACTGGTGCCTACTGCCATCCATAACGTGAGCTTAATTCTTCAAAGGGCTTTGGGAGAGCAGGCAGCAGCTGCTCTCCTGTGTGTCATGGCCGAGGAACAAAAGTGCCAGTGCAGTGAGAAAAGGACTTTTACTTGTTTTTTCTCAAACGGAAGTGAGACGCTTCCATATCCAAGTGTTTCTCGTTCCCCGATCAGTTGTAATCAGTACTGTTAAAACCTTGGGGCTCCGAACCTTTTTCTCAGGTAAAGCCTGAGAATGCATACCTGAGGAGCAAAGAGAGCCTGGAACTTCTTTGAAAATGTGGGTTTTGGAGATTTGGACTGAATGAAATTTACAGGCTGCTGCTTGGCGAGATTGCCTTTGTCCCGGGAATGAGGAGTCACCGCAGGAGCAGAGCCTCCTCAGGAAGGGTGTGAGGAAAGGAGTGGTGACTGCTTCCCTGGGTAGAGACCCATTAACAGCTACTGTTAATTAATAGCTGCACCTGACCTCTCCGAGGCTTCTGGTAGCAGTGTGCTGGCCGAGGCTGCTGCTCACTTCACTCATGATCAGTTTTGTCCCCTGTACACAAATTCTGGTTTTTGTCACACCAACAGCTGAAAAGAGCATTGCAGAAAGCAAATCTCGGTGGGAACTCATCCTGTTCCCTCCTGGATATCAGTCTCAGGTATTTCTTGTGTTGCTATCAAAAATGCAGGTGTTAAGTCTAGTTAGGCTCGGTCTGAAGCCAGGCCTACAGCATCTTTGGAGACGGATGTCGGCGTATTCCCGGGTAACCAGGAGCTAAGTGAGCTCTCTAGATCTGTTTCATTCCCACACTGCGGAACCACTTGGGACTCTCTTCATTCACATGATAATTTTGGATGTGTATTTATAAGTACAAAGCCCCCTTTGAAAGGAGATAAGAGTAATATCAAACAAGAGAAAGTTCCCACTTATCCCCTTGCCACCTCCCCATTGAAGAATGGCTCTGGGAACATGGGGAGGTGTCTTTTGTGGAAGAAAGATGCCCTGTGTGACCCAAGTGCTATCTGTGGAACAGAGACTTGATAAATTTAGGCTTCAGATACCCACTTATGTCAAATATGATTTCTTTTTAAACCAAAAAATAGGTTATATCTGTACTTCAGAGGTGTTAATAGAAAGGCTTGTGTGTTTTATAGTTTTCTTTGGTTTAATTCTTTTTTTAAAATTTTGTTTCTTTTTCTTTAGATGAAAAAAGATGCATTATATCAATATAATGCTTGAGAAGGAAGTGTAAATTTGATCCTGTTAGGGTCAGCTGCAGCATATGCTTATAATACTCCTTTTCTCTGTTGAAGAAATGTCTTAGGTTATGGTTTACTTACCATTGAAAGGATGTGTTTCAAGTCCACCATGTATTTCACTGAGAACAATTTTTCTTTTCAGTTGATTATCTTTTTAATGGTAACCGTAAAAATATACCGATTTTTAGATGTTTGATTTGGGAAATCATTTACAGTAAAATCTGTTTTTTTGTATCGCAACTGTATCCTTTGTAAATTAAGTACATAGCGTTGCCTTAAAATAATTTTTCTAAGCAATACGTGTTTGATTTCCTAAGCAAGAAGTGTGATATGTTAAAGAATTACAATCAATAAACTATATTATGCCACATCAGCATAATAAGTAATAAGTCCCTTGATAAATTTACTGTCTGTCACAGTCCAGATGAATGGCTTTGGTCTTGCTGCCGTCGAAAACACAGTGCCTCGTGTTTTCCATGAAAAAGTGACACCAGTTTTTGATGGGCTGTAAAGTATAAATGAATTTTTCTCTGATCTCTTATTTTTGTATTGCACAATCTTACTGATTTTAAAGTTGAAGATCACCTTGCTGGAATTGCCTCACACTCCTCGTAACAGAAGTGTGGTTAGGGTTTAGAGAGAGAACCAATTTCCATGGCCATTAGCTGTCTGCCTCTTTACCATCGCTGCTCGAAGCGTGGGGCAATTTAGTCCCAATTAGAACAGCAATTCTGAGTGGTGGCAAGTGCTACTTTGCCTAATAGGTGATGAAATGAGTTCTGCCAGCGTGGCTGAGGGAGTAATTTGCTTTTTAAAGGTCTGGCATTCCACGTTCCTGTCTGTTTGGGGTAACAGAGGGATTGGGGAGAGCCTGATGACTCCTTGAATCCTTCTGTCAGCTGGGCTGCCCCAGGACATCTTGCTCTCCCCTTTGCCTGCAGATGTCTGGTGCTGTTTGGAAAGCTCACATTTGCAAAGGATCCTTTCTATTTCAGTGACAAACTGGAATGGACGGTGAAACATCTGTGGATTTTAAAAATCCATCCATTTTAAGAAACTTTTGGTGAGTGATAGGCTCTGCACTTGACTTTACCTGAAAACCAGAAATACTTGACTGGACATTTCTGAGCAACTCTGACACTAATACTGGCTAAAAGGCAGTATTTAGAGGCTAAAGAGTTGTTTACGTTGCCATCTATCATTTTTATAGATTTAACCAAACCACATTTTTCCTAACAGAAAGAAACTGAAGGGGAAAAAAAACCCACACAGCCTGCTGACAACCAGTTTTCATTGTAGGCCACTTGCTTCCATTTGGGAAAAACCACAGGGTGCAGAAATTGGACAAAGTTGTCCTTCACCGTCCAGTCCTTGCAACTCAATACAAGGAGGATCAGTAATTTTGGCTGGTGGTGCCAGGGACGTGCTTGTAACGATAGTGAGGAACAAACCCTGCAGAACGAACCCCCTTAACAGTTTGATTAGTGGCACATGGACTGTCTCCTAATTGCCTGGACAACTGCATGAGTTTCTCCTGTCTTGGCTCTGAACTTCCCAGTGTTACAGTGCGCTCAGAGGGTGGATTTTTCCTCAGAGGAGACCGTGGCAGAGAGCATTGCAAAGAGTCCTTAAAATTTCTGAAGCACCAAGCAGTGGCAGATTCCTGTTTAGGATGCACCTCTCATCAGCACGGTGTGAAACTGAAGTCCGTGGATACTCCTGAGATCCAGCCTTTCGGTGGAATCTGCATCTCCATGGTAGGCACTGCAACAATAAGCAATTAGTTTCCTGCCTGTACACATACATCAAATTAACAAAGCCCCGAGGGGAAGGAGTTTTCTCAGGCCTTTTTGGTGGTGCTCTGACATGCAGTTCCCTACATCAGCACCTATGGCAGCTATTTGCTGGAAGCCTGATAAGTCAGACTGTTGCTGAATTTAACTGGCTGCAATTTGTTGTACTGTATTAAGTCACTGTTCATGCAACATTTGTAACTGAAGCTTGCTGGGGAACATTGCTCAGGATCGATCAGGGATAATGAAATTGATATTGTCTGAATAATAATCAATTTTAATAGTAGTATTTTGCAGTAGTCTTCCGTTAAGGGGCTTCTATTCTCAGTTCAATTCTCTTTGAAAGCTGATGAGTTTCTGGAATGAAACAAATATGGATTGCATTGAAAAGTTGGGGCTTTCCCTGGCAATATTGGAACTTGTGGAGTGTAAGACTTTTCAAAATTAAACAAGTTGGCTTTTTTTAATTTGTAGGGTGCTGTTTGTGGACAAGAAGTTAAATAATGCCTCCTGCTCTGTGTGTATGTCTGATTTCTCTCAGTCTCAGTAATGGGTAATCTTTAAATAAACATTTTCAAGTCTCGTCCTTCATGGAAGCTGATGTTTCCTTTGGACACATGCAGTTGCCACAAATTTATATGTGTTCCTGTCCAAGTTAAAATCCGGACTCATACTCTGCTTGGTTTATGAGTATTTTTTCAAGGCTGAAAAGGTTGTAATTTTCCAGTGAGATGGAATTTTCTGTATCCATTCTTTTTTTTCCTTTTAGTGAAACATAAAAATAGAAAAGTGAATTGAAATGTCACTATAAAACCAGAGTGTTCGAGTGGCTCAGAAGCAAAACTTTCTGGAAGTCTTTTTTTTCTGGGAGACCTCATGTTTTTTGTTCCTTTTTGGGGAATTTGAGGGGTGTTTACTGACATTTCCCCACAGAGCAATGTCTGGTCCTTGACCAACTTGATGTCTGTTTATTTTTTGTGAAAGTTTGTTACTTACCAGAGTAGAGAAGATAACAGGAACAAACGTGAGCATCTTGCTTGTTTTACCTTTTTTAATGGGTGCTCAAACTTCATTAGCCATCTGGCTAATTAAGTGGGTTGCGTGAGGCTTCAGGAGAAAGGTCTCTATTGCTGAAGGTGTCAGAACCCCATCGAAGATTGACTTCTCTCCAGGAAATTTGGGAAAGCTCTTCAGACAGGAGTTTGTAATACTTGTAGTATTTTACTGAGATCTGGGTCTAGAGAAAGAAAGGGATTTGGAATGTCTTTCCTCTGGCAGTTGGGGCATGGCTGCTGACCACTGCAGTAATCCTCCCTTATAATGCAGAATTGATGAAATGGCCAGAGATTTGAAGCACATTACCTTGACTCAGCAGTCCAGTGCTGGTGTTGTGCTCTAGGCAATATCACATTTTTGCTGCTGCTTCAGGTGACAAATTGGAACCCATAGACTGGAGAAGCCCAGGTCTTGATCAGAATTTGAAGAGGTGAGACAGTGAGAAGAGGGATCAAGACTTGAGAAAGTATGAGGAGTCCATGAAAATGTCAGTGTGCCTTTGATGGAAATTGTTTTCTCTGTTCCAGTGGAGCAGCTGTGCTTTAGCAGAGAGCTCAGATATTTACAGTTACCATTGTGGCTGAGGCTGGAAGGTGTTCCCAGTGCTTCTGGAATGTGTTTCCTGTCGAAGGCTATGTGAGCCAGGGCTGGTGCAGTGCAGATTGAGAGCATTTAATTATTGAAATAGTTGGCTGAGTGCTATTTGCGAGTAAAAGGTGGTAGCTCTGGGAAGTCACTTGTTTCATGGTCATTTGTTAGTAATCGTTATTGAATGCTTTTATTTTTAATAAATGCCAGCCTGGGTGATGGGCCTTGTGATGTGCATTATTAAATAAATAGGCAGGCTTCAAAAAAGGCCATACGGGTCATGAACAAAGTTTCTGTTCCCTGTCAACTATTTAGGGAACGAAGCAAGGAGCTGAATTATTCATGACATGCTTAGTGCAAGGCAAATGGAACCTGCTGCTGTGTTGCTAGCAGTGCAAATAGTGACCTAAAATATACAAATGGTTTTCTTCTGTGTTATCATGCCTGTTTTTCTTTACTAATATTTCTGGAAACTATTTAAGAAAATTAAACCCTGTGACCAAAACCAAAAGTTAAATCTGCATGGTTCCTCAGGATCCTAGCACAGACCCTGCAGGGGATATTGTTTCTAAATTATTGAGTTTATGTGCTAAGAAGATAGATAAGGCATGGTGTTAATACAGGTATTCATTTTGTTCTTGTGGAAAACTTGTGGGTTTAAAAAAAAAAAAAATAGAATAACTTCTGTAAAGGCTGTTTCCTACAGACAGAAACATACATATTTGTATAGCTGTCCGTCTCTATATGGGGCTTGGTGCCTATGTGAATACATAGGTGTAATTTTGCATAATAGGTGAAGTTCTGTCCTTCGCACAGCACTTCTCAAAGCTGTCATATATTCCAGTGCTTAGCACCACTTCTCCCTGTGGTCGTGGCTGAAACCTGATTGCCTTCTCATCCCAGGGCCAGAAGCACTTCTTGTGTTCATAGTTCGTTTGAAGTGCAAAACTCAAAGTACCACGACGGCTGTGTTATAATGCCCAGAGAGTTGTTAAGGGGACAGTCCTTATATATAAATATAACTTGGGGGGCTCATCTCGTTCATATCGCCATAAGTATTATATAGAATGTAAGATGAAGTTAGTTGATTGCAGTGCAGCAGTATTTCCACATAAAAATAGATACCTGGGGAAGAATCCAGCATAAAATTACAATTAAAAGTACACAGCACAGAAAAGGTGATGAATGGAACCAATTCTATTATGGCTTTGTTTTGTTGTTGGCTAAAGAAGCCAAACTGTTGTCTTAGGGTTCGACACAAGGCAAAATATGTCTGTGGCATAGAAAAGGTGAGGTGAGATGATTTAGTGATTTCTTTCTATTGTTTGTTTTTTCCTGATCTCTGTGTTTCATCAGTCTTTTCAGAGCTTGTGTTGAAGCATACCAAGATGAATAAAATTTGTTACTAAATTTTTGAATTAACTTCTTTTTTCCCCCCTTTCTTCTTGTGCTGTTTTAGCTAGGATGCCTGAGAGGGCTTGATATTAATAGTCTGTCCTGGTTAACAAACTGAACTAAACCAGAGGATTTGAGCTCTGGTGGCTGCAGGAGCTGGGGTGGAGCCGGGTGGTGTCACAGAGCTCCTGGAAGGCACAGGGAGCTGTTCATGGCACTGTGAACAGGCTGGGCATTATCTGGGATTTGCAGCTCTCCGCTAGCAAAACTTTTTTTTTTTTTTTTAATTTATTTTTTTTTTAGAAGCAGACTCTGTTAAAACAAGAATCATTTGGTATTATTCTAGAAATACAAAGCTAAATAAATTAAATCCTCCTTTAGTCTTGTGGATTTGGAAATTGGTTTTACATGCTTCCGTCGCATCCTGCCTGGATTAGTCTAACTCCCTTTTCCCAGTTTTTTGCCAGCACTGCCGCTGCAGCAGCCGTGTACAGATCACAGATTCCTGAGGAGGAATGAGGCTCATGGAGGGCTGGGTCTCTCTTCTGTCTCTCTCATTTCCTCCTGACTCAGTGTGTCTTGACGTTAAAAAGGTTTCTCTGTGTGGGAAACAGTTAATCGGATCAGGATGAGTCAGAGCAGGATTAAATGCTGGCAGTAGGATTGGATCCCTTCCCCTCAGTTAACGTAATTAAGACTGACATTAAAGATCAAATTATCCTATATCAAATTAGGTAAGTGAGAAACTCTTCGGTGACATTCCTGCACAGTGCTGGCCCTGCCTTGCTGAGGAGGCTGTGGGGTCCTGCCAGAGAAGCCCCGAGGTGCCCTGGTGCTCCAGAGCTCTGGGTCTCGTTTGTGAAAGGTTCCTCTCTGCCTCCCCAACGTTGTCAAAACTGGTCATTTACCAAATCACTCTGGGGGAGTGTTGGGATTTTTCCAGCAGGACTGTGGAATTTCATGTACCAAATCTGAATGCCTTGCTCCTTGGCTGCCTTTCCTCAGTGACCTTTCCTGCACTGCCTCAGGGAAATCCCAGGGTTCTCCCAGGGCGTCTCAGCTGAGCTGGGCATGCCTGTCCCAGCAAAGGGTGTGATGTCACCAGCATCTTCTGACTTCTGAGGGACTTCATGTGAGCCTCCTTTGCTCAGATGTGTTTGGTTTCTCCAAAAGAGGTGAATCTCTGAGATCTGGTCCTGTTTGCATCCTCTTAGACAAGAGCAGCTGACATTCCTGCAGCACCTGTTAGCATGGGGGGATGTTCTTTAAAAGTTTCCTTACACACTTGCTCCAAATTCATGTTATCCTTCAAAGAATTCAGAATGTTTTCACTGAAATTTGGTTACTGAAAAACCCAGCCTACCCCAAAAGAATTAACTTCAGCATATGGTTATGTACTGGGTCTCTTGGTGCATAAAGACATTTTAACACTGTCTATTTATTGTGTGTTAGACACTGGTTGCTGGCTGCATTATGTTATATGAGTCTTAGTTCAGCAGAGGTAGAAAACAGATTTATCTAAAGATGAGTGATAAGTACTTGTTAGGTGCTGTTGTGCCACTCATGAAGAGTGACTTTGGGACGAGAATGGTGATGCTCCATCAGTAATTGTGGATCTGTTATCCTAAAGGAAACACAGTTTCTTTTTCCAGGATGAGAGGAAAGCAATTTCAGCCATAGAGGGGTGGCAATAATTGCCATAAGGTTTCCTGTAGCCATACACAAATAGTTTCAGTTTCTTATGCCAGACTGTGATACGGGATGTAAATAGTGCCTCATAAAACTACTAAAAAGATAACTTAAAAGAAGAAGTGTGACCTGAGCAAGAATTGCAGGGACAGCTATTCCAGAAGCAACAGAAGTAGGTTGTAGTACTGTTTGTAACCCTTTAAAGAGATGGCTTGATAGCAATAGAGAATTAATGTTCCTCTCCACATGGCTAGGGGATGTCTTTATGCTTTTTTTGGTATTACAAACAATGCATTAACTTCTCCTCAGCTGTGAATGCTCTTAAAGTTTGCTATTAAAGTTTGCCAGAAAAGCTCTTATTTTATTTGTCCCCCACTGCTGTTTGAAATCATGGAAACATCAGTGTGTGCTCAAGATGGGTTTGTTGTTATTGCAGCTGAGAGGGAGCTGATGGATCTCTGTTAGCACGGGTTTGAGACAGTATTTGAACTGCCCTGGGAATATGTGAGAATTCAGTAAAATCCAGTGATTTTTACTTAGAACATTACTTGAACACTAACTTTGAGAGAGACCACATTCTACTAGGCATGGAAAATTACAGTGAGTACTTGTTCACAAGTAACGATGTGGATCTGGTTTTATGAAATGGAGGAAGGCTCCATGGAGAGGTCCTGGTTTGATCTTGAAGTCAGTGTAACAAAGTTCTCGGTTGCTTTTCCCTGTTTACCAGCAGAATTTGAGACCCACTGGAAATACTGTCTCTCACCAGCCTTGAATACATGCAAATGTTAAAGTACAGCTTCACAAAACAGTTATTTCTATAGCTGAAAGTCTGAATTTTCAGAGAAGGCTTAATTATTTAGGGAGAGTGAAGATTGAATGAAGACAAGAAAAGCTCCTTGATGGTATTCAATTTGCCTTTCAGAATGTGTGTTCTATAATAATGTTTTGATTTAATCAAATTCATTATCTGTATTTTATTTTTCCTTAAAAAAAGAACAAAAAATCTAAACAAAAGACAGACATGAATTATTACACAAATACTATTATGCACTGGGAATCAAAAAAGTCTGAGCTAATGCTGTTTAGACCCTTCTTTAAAGAAATAATCAAATACATTAAATTAATTTTTCCATGAATATCATGTGAAATTTTTCTCATCTTCTTATATTATTAGATTTGAGCAGAAGGGACTAGTTCACTAAATATGGATTCAGCACTTCAGTAATTTAGTAATTCAGTAAATTACTGTGGTTCCAGTCAGAAAGAACTGAAAAAAAAACCTAATAAAAATAATTTGAAATTAAAATGAATTATAAGTATCATTTTAAGCAGTATATTGACAGTCATGAAAGTGGAGCTGTGTTTCTTTAGTGGAGTAGGAAGCCACATGATGAACTAAGGCAAATTGTATCCTTTCAAATGCTCCTGAACTGTTCTCCCTGGTTTTGCCACTGAAAGGGAGCCCCTCCAGTTTGCCACCACCTTTGTAATGGTCTAGGTGTATAACCAGTTATTTAACTAAGTCCTCTTTCAGAGCAGATTTAAACATTTTCCATTATTCTTTTTTTCAAGTTTCCTAGTATGAACTTGTTTTCCAGAATTGTTCTGAATTTGCAATTGTGTAACTCAGCTCCTTTATTTAACTTTTCATTATTTATGGTTAACGGTGGGAATATTTTAATATTTTAATTTTGTTAGGTGACATATCTAGCATGTCTTGGCACACCTGAGGAATATGGAATAACACACTTGGATTTATTTTTTCACATAGTTTCTCAGAGACAAGCCCCAGCAAGATTGAATTAGGTTATTTATGGCATTGATATGCACTTGTTTTTTGAAATCTTTTTTTAGAAGTAGTACCTCTGTGCACAGAGGGACCAGAATAACTAAAGACCGTGAATGTATGGATTTTAAAAAATCTAGTTTATCAGGTGTGCAGCCTGGGAGCTCTCTGGGGTGGTGAGTGATTTTATTCGCTCTCTGTACAGTGGCTGGTGCTCTGGAGTCTTGAACTCAGATTCCTGTTTTGAGCCACTAAAATGTCAATAACCAGTAGTAACACTGCCTTTGTTTTCCTAAAAATTAATGCCTGCATGTGTAGCTTATGGTCCTTAATTTTAGATGCAGCTTTTGCCATAATTGTAGAAAATGAGAAAATCGTGAGCACAAAGTTGGAGAGAGGGTGAAGCTACCGCTGCTAAGGAAACCTTAATTGTTGAAGTTCAAGTTAAAAGGCTGAATATTCAGAATGGTATCAGACTGCAACCCCCTGCTTATGCCATTTAAAAATGATTGGGCACTTCAGTTTAATTTGCTTGAAGGTGAAGAGCTTGTGAGACGTATTTGAACCTAGAAATAATTCTGACAGCTAATTTTTACATGCATGAAGAAGAAGTTTTATAGTGGAAACCTTGACTTTTAGTGCTGTAGAGCTGTCATAAAGGCCCTAATGATTTCTGACTTAATTATGTATCTGAACACTTAGGCTGAGACGCATTCACTACCCTTTAGAGATTCATGTCCAAGTACCAAATACTGGATGCAGTCTTTGGCTGTGAAACCTGCTTTGCTTTACCTCTCAGCCTGCACAGCACTGCTGAGATCTAGCAGACAGATTCTGTTCTTGTTAGTGTTTTACATCTCATTTAAGCCTCCACTCAACACCTCCCTAATTTATAAATAAACTGCATAAGCGCGTTAGACCTCGCTTGCTGCTTGTGTAAAATGCTTTGGGGCAACTGTGAGGAAAAGCCCTTCTGTATTTGCAGCAACACCCTCTGTGTGCCCATCAGTGTGATGGGTGAGCGGTTCCCAAAATGCTTTTGCAGCCCTATGCACCCACAGCGAGTTTATTGAGGTGGAAAAGAGGAGCTGGACATTCAGCAGGGCTGGACTGGAGAGATGCTGCAGCGGCAGAGTTGCCCTCCACGTGCCCCTTCTGGGAAAGGGATGTCCTAGGCTGACTTGAGAGACAAAAGAAAGTCTGGCCCCACAGGAACAGGGCAGGCTCGTCTCTCCCTGGTTATGGAAGCAAAATGGTGAAGGAGTCATTAGTAGAAAGCGACTTGTTCTTCTCACTTGGTATCAAACCTGTCGGTTTAACAGTTAAGGAGTGTGAAATCAAAAAGGTTCCGCATCCAAGGGCTTCAGGCACGTTTATGAAAGATTGTTACCCTTTGGCTACAGTTAATTCCATTTTAAATATGTTTATTTTCACTTAGAAAATTCAGCTAGAGTTTAGATTGCTTCCCTGCTGAAGATAATTTGATTTCAGATTGCAGCAGTTTAGACGTACATAAGATAGAAGAAAAATTCTTCCATAAAAGCTGCACTGTATGTAAATCATCCTGTTCGGGCAAAGAGTTTGGTGCTAAGTTGCCACTTATGTCTTAAGAGTGAATAATTTAGGGGTTTGAGATGGTATTTTAGGATTCTGCTGCCCATGCCTGTTTTTTAATAGCTCGTGTGTCATCCAGCTGGCACATACTCTGTCTGTGTTTGAAAGTCAATGATCAAGTTAAAAGGACTTAATGAAAGAGAGTTCTCAGACAGAAGCATGTCGTGACATTACTATTTTTTGTGTCAGACATGCTAAATCTCGAGTTCTCCCTGGGTTGCCAGAAATGTCAGTCCCAGGCTGCACGAAGCCTGTTAGGGTATGATGCATTATTTGCTGATGCCGTTTTCTTGTTTACACAAGTGGATTTGCATGGCTTGGTGCTCCGAATATTGGACCACTGAAAACCACCTGCATCTGCTGAGGTATTGAGACTAAAGCTCTGGAGGCTGGCCAGGTTTCTGCGGTGCTTTTGCTTACGTGGTTGACAGTAACATCTGGTAACGCAGATGTTGAGTTCTGGAGAGCCATAATTATTCTGAGAGCTGGGAGAAGTTGTCACTCGTAGTTATTATCATGCTACTACCACAGGTATTAGTATCAAAGAGATCATTTTGTTCTTTGCTGACAGCATATGTTTTCTCAGCTTTGGAGATGTGCTAGTTTGATGCCGTGGAATACGCAGAGTAAAAATTATCTTCGGCTTTTTAAGCAGTTTGAAGGTTAAAGAAGACCAAAGAGACTGCAAAGGCAAAATATTTTGTTTCTTCAGAACGTCAGTTTCCCTGAAATCGTAATTGCTGCTAGAATATGTTTCACACTGTGCCCTGGAGCTCCTCATAAATAAGAGGGATGGGGGAATATGGGAAGTGCCTTAGCTCTGAGCAGCTCAGGTGTGTTAGGGTTTTGGTTTTATTTTCGTTTGGTTTGGGGTTCTTTTTGAATTATTTGTAAGTTTGTGTTTTAAAACCCCAGACTCATTTTCAGGCACAGGATTATTGGAAGGAATACAACAGCTGAGATACTGGGAATTTTTGTATTTACAGAGGTATTACGGAACTAATATTTGAATCTCTACTAGGAGAGAGATTTAAACTCTACTGACTGAATAATTCCTGAAAATTTAATTCAGTTGGTCAGCGTGATATCAGGAATTAATCTCAATTTTTTGAAGATATGCCTTTCATTGAAACGGGAAACAATCGTTACTTCTTGATTTCTTATTTTTACAGCAAATACTGAGTTTTTTATCTAAAAGCTTCGCATTTGAACATCTGCACACATGGAATTGTGCACCTTGTTAAATCCTTCCAGTCAGTTTGATGCACAGTACAAAGTTTGTGTTTGCAGTAATGACATTTAAAAACTACTTAGACAACACAAGTTTCTAATGTGGTTGGAAACAAAAGTCTCCATGAGCCAAAGGAAACGTGCTTAAAAATCTTTGCTCTATCTAGGACAAGTTTTTTTTTTATCTTACACTTGCATATGACAGGTGTGAAAAGAATTTGAGTTAAGAGGGACCAAATGAGTAGGAGTCCCAGGCTAAGAATGTGAAGAACCATAACGTTTTCCTAATGTGTTATTCTGCACAGTCTAAATCTGAAATTAGTAAAAGGAATTTTATAATAAGCTGTAATTTATTCGGCATTAGAAATGGGTGCTTTTTTTCTTTAAAACACAACTTTAATCATATTTGACTAAAAATGAGGATTCTTTATTTGAACATCTGAGGTTACTTAAAATTGTTCTGGTACTTTCCAAATTTATTAGCTTTCCTGTCCGTGTAGCTCTGCAAGTGCTCAGGCAGCCAAGAGGAAAGTGAGATCACAAACAGGTCATCATTGAGTTATTTCTCACAGTCTTATTGTGCTGTCCAGACGTTTGCACTTTTAACATTTGTCCTCAGTTCACATTTACATTTGAGACTGTGCTTAGTCCTGGAAGAGCACAGGGAGCTGCTGACTGGGCTTGACAGTCACCAAAATAATGGAATGCTCTTTGTCGCCTGGGGTCATACTTCTATTGAGGTGGTTTAACCAAGCCCTCTCCGGTTCCTTGCTTTTGCACAGTAGTGCCTCTACGCTGCTTTGCTTTCTGGTGGTTCTGTGGTCCTCACACGGTCATTTCCTCCTTCACATGCCACCATTTCCCAGGGTAAGTCATTTTTGTGGGTTCAGATCGACTTTGGTGGCAGCACTTTGTTATTTTGCCGTGTATTGCATAGGAATGGTTACCCTGAGACACAGGTTTTGTAACTCGGATACGGTTTGTTGGTGCAACAAGCGTAAGCGATTTAGCGTCGTTTTCTGCCCTCTGGTTTTACTGCTGCTGGATGAAAAGGGCTGTTTGCTTTTATTCTCGTGTTTTATTTGTTGAGCACCGTGTCTTTGAACTGTACTCACACAGTGCACTAGGTCAGTGTTTAGTTTCAGATGCTTCTCAGTTTCCCTCATGTAACTGCATCGGTCAACCCTGGAGAAAAGCTTGGGTCATTTTTGTATCTTCCGTAGAATGTTCTTCCCAGGATTGTATAACTGTGTGTAACCAAGGGAATTCCCATGCCACCTTGCTAGCTGACATGTCAACACCCTCCTGCTTTGGTCCTTCCAGGTGTTTTCTACTCTCTTTTTCTCCTGGAAAGTGTGGTGGCCCGTTCTTGTTCCCTTCCATAATAAAACAGTTACTTGTGATCGTGGCCTTCCTGCTGGACATCTCCATATCCGTATGAGGAGCTGTGCAACTGGGAAAATCAGAGCTCATCAGGGTTTTTGTTCTGGCGTGGCAATTAGCGTCTTCCTAACATTTTTCAAAGTAAAGTGGGAGCTCCTTCTTTGCAAACTTTTCTCTGTGTGCCAGAGACCATTTGAGAGCTGTTTTTAAAGACTGGATTTTGCTGGCCTTGCTGCAGCGGGTCTGCAAATTTATCAGTTAGCTTTCCTCAGGGGTATAATTGCCAGATGCTCTCTGATGCTCATTAAACTGGAGTCAACATCCCTGTAAAATCTATAAAGATGGGCTGCAATGCTGCCACTTCAAGCAGGTAAACAAACCCTATTGTCAGCCCAAAGAACTGCAGTGGCTGTAGCAGCACAGGAGGCATCTCCATTGCAGTGGGCTTCTATGGGGGGGAAAAAACCAAACTAGTGAGAAAGAAAAAATTAAGTTTTCCAAGCTAACAATATTTTTTCCTCCTTATGACGCTTCATACTTATATCACATTGATGATGCAGAATATGAAACTTGAGAAAATGGGAATTTTTATTTTCAACAGCAGCAATATATTGGGTGCAACGGTAAATTCTGCCCGGTGAGAATTAGTCTTGGTATAATGTGTAAGATAAACAAAAGAGTCCTATCTATTATACCTGTAATTTCTATTTCAGTTAAGGAAGGTGGGTTCTGAGAGTGTGATAGCAGAGCAAGCTCTCTTCAAGCCAATTTTTCACTTTCCTCATTGAAAAAATGTTCTGATTTCAGACAAAAATTGGGTAAGAATCTTAAAGCTTAAAATGTAATGCAAGGTTAAATTGTGTCAACAGCAAACACCTTTGAAATATTGTACTTTTTACATGAGAAATTAAGAAAATGTTGAAATGTGTATTTCATAATTTAACTATGCCAAATTTTATAAAAGGCATGGACAGCATCCCATAACCCTGCTAATTAATTAAAAACAGCAGCAACAAAAAGGCAAGAAGGTAAACAGGAGACCTTTTCAGCATCGTCTGAGCTTTCCCAGTTAAGACTTAGCCCCATTTCTGAAGATCAATAAACTTCACAGATCAGGCATGTAATTGAAACTGCCTCCTGTTCTGTGCCAGTGCCAAATGCAGCAGAGCATTCTCTGAGAACTCACAGTCAATAATTACAGCTCACTTAATGGTTGTATTATGCCTTGAGGTGTTTCTGACTCTTCTGAAAAAAATTAATCCGTGGGGTTTTTTTGGTCCAGGCAAATGCATATTTTCATTAACCACCTAAATGCATCATTCCTTCTTAAATGTTGCCTAGCTGCTCTTCACAATATTTTTTATTAAAGGGGGCAGGGGGAAGCTTTCATCCATCATTTTTCTGATACTTTTACGTAAAGGAAGGGTTTAATTGGGTGGAGAGGGCAAGGAGCAAAAGTTGCTTGTGGTGGCAGATGTGACATCTCCTGGGCACGTCGCACCTTGCAGTGGCCTTTGTGCCATTTGCAGCAGCTCTGACCAGGTCACTGGGAGCCTTGGAGGTGCTTCCCTCACAGAAAACTTTTGGCCTCGTGTCCCAAGAAATCTTTGCCACTTGTAGACTCCAGTATTGCTTTTCAATCACGCAAAGCCTTCTCATGTTTGTTGAGTATTTCGGAGCCAAAGCCAGACTTACCCTGGGCGCTGTTGGAAGCTGTTGATCAATGTAGCTCTTGCAATTATTTCTTTCCAGAACTTAGTTATTTCAGGCTTTATTAATGATAGTGGTGGAGCTATTTCCCTCTACTTTTGCTTGAATTGCAGATCATGTAGAACCATAATTTAATACAGAGCATTATTTAATGAAACAAACCTTTTTTTATCGCTGACCTGTACTGTGCTATTCCTTTAATAAGCAGCTGTTCCCTTCTGAATTTGTAGTGATTGGTTTATTACTGCTGATTTTAAAAAGACAGCAAATATGTCTTCATATTCCATTTAAATATGGGCACAGCTTAAATTCAAACAGATTACTTAAAAAGCGGATGAGAAGTTACTTACTGCATATTCAGCTCATGCAGTGAGTGCACAAAGTCCAAGAGACTGCTTGTTTTGACAGAAAACCTCTATACACTCATTTGAAATTTTCTTTAAACTATTTCCTTTTATCAATACACATCAGATTCTTACGGATTTCAGAGGGATTTGATTTTATTTTGTAGCTGATAACATAATTGCTAAACTACCTTTGGCGATCGTTAAATCTGAAAATGAGAAATCTTTTCTCTCCTTTTCCTGCCTTTAGCTATTATTAATTAATAGCTAATATTAATTTAGATATTATTAATTTAAAAAAACTAACCAAAACAAAAAAAAGTACTTAGTTTAATGAATAAGCTGTATTCAGGTGAATAACTTGGAATATTGTCAGCAGAACATGTGTATAATAATCAGTTGATGTGCTGTCATTGTAATATGGAAATTTGAACTTAACATGGTGTGGATAAAACCTGGCTATCTCTGCATATCTTCTTTCAGTTTTAATCCTTACCTCTTCATATGTGTGTATATAAGAGTATTATTTTCTTCTGCTTTCTGTTTTAATACCACTGTAAATGAGTACGCTTATTTAAAGATTTTTTAAATTTTCTTTTTCCAATATCTAATCAGTGGCATTGAATGTTTCATATTGGCAGCTTTAGAAAATTACAGCCTCTATGAAAATTCTCCAAAACCATTTATTCCAGGTAACATTTATTCTTGCTCTTCTCTGGAAGAACTCTTAGTCACCAGGATGGTTTTGGTAATTTTTTTTTCCCCTGCTTCTTGACTGCTGCTGATGCTTTTGTGAACTTCATGGGCAATGAAAGTAATTTTGTGCTGAATTGAGAGAGCCGTGCTTTGTACAACTTTTTGCTGACATACTGATATCCTAAATTCTTACTTCACTCTCAGTTTACTCTGGAGTAATTATTAACATTTTTGGTGGACTTTGTGAATTAAATGTGGATTTTGTTGGTTTTTCTTTTTTTTCCTGAGACAGTTTGTGTTCAGGTGATACTGAATTGAAATGAGGAGCACTGGAACCCACAGCTGTTAAAATCATAACAGACGTTGATTGTTCAGCTTCTCTTTGATCTCCTGGGTTTGGAAGTCAGAGTCTGGACTTAGCTGGAGTGTCAGATAAGAAGACACTAATTTCTCCAAGTCCAAGAATAAGGACTGTGCATGTCAGAGCTCTGATGTGAATGACCTTGATTTCCAAGTGATTCGGGGAGTGAGGGGTAACAATGGTTTTCCCTTTTTTTCTGCTGAGGGAGAAGCTGATTGCAATTTTGAAAAATTACATTTTGGAGAGTAAAAGGGTGGGTAACACATGTTTAATAACACTAAGTTGTTATTTCCATTTCAGTTTTTGACTGAAATTGAGACTTTTGCCCACCTTTTGGATCTGTATTGGCTGACTCACTAACACACTCTGTATAAAACTCACTGGGCTCATAATTTGTATTTAGTGGAAAGGTCACAGTGGAAATCTTCATATAAAAGGGAGAAAAGTTTTGTTTTTTCTGGTTGCAGAGTCCTTGGGCTTGTTCAGCTGCAGTTGTGTGTATCTGTGGTGGTGATGTGCTGTCAGCACAGGTGTCATAAAAAGTGAGGCCAAACCTGTCAGACACGCATTGAGGATATATCTGCCTTTGAAACTATCAGTCTGGAGGAGGCTGATAAGACAACCAAAAGTAATCTTGAGTTGAGAAAAGAGAGAGAGAATAGCAGGATTTAAGATGATAGGGGAGAGGTGAGGTAAGTAAGAAAGGAAAGCTTGGGCATGACAGGTTTGTACTTCTGGTATTAATAAATAGCATCCCACCTCACACAGCAACGTGTCTCCCTGGTAATCCCATAGTGGCATCCCAGGAGCCCAGTCTGCACCTGTGTGGCCTTGTCCCTGTCGGTGGCTTTTTGTTGTGCTGGCACCCTGCTCTCTGGGAAAGGGAAGCAAGGAGTGGGCATTTGGGTCTCACCCCATTGCTGCTGCACCTTGAGTGTAGGGTCCCTGCCCTCCCAAAGGGAAGAGGTGCCAGAAGAGGGGCTGTTCATATCCTTAGCAGGCACCGATGTATGATGATGGTCAGGGAAGCCAAACTATTTTTGGTGTCATGTTCTGATCTGTCTCTGACTTGCTTCAGACCGTCCAGCCTTGGAGCTGGGTGGATAGTTTGAGTCACAGCTGTAGAGGGACAGTGATGTGTGTGACACCTGCACCCCAGGCACCAGGATCTCCAGTCAACAGGATTTCCTTGGCTGCTTCCTTGCAGACCCTCAGCCTCCATAAAGGCTTGGATGTGTGATGCTCACCTAAGGCGTGTTTGGGGTTTTGGGCAGGGGGTCAGATTGTTTTGTGTTACTAATTGGTTTCTATATTTTCCTCCCTACTCTTAGTGCTCAAAGTATTTCTCGTGTGTTTACATTCAGTGGGTAGTGATGAGTCACTGTCTGGTGCTGTCCTATCACACCTGGTAAAAAATTACACCTGTTTCTTGGAGATAAGGCAAGAAACAAATTACTCTGGGGTGCCTTTCTCTGACACTTCATTTGTCTTCCAGACCGTGCAAGGGTAGTTACCTTCATGCCAGAATTAATTATGGGCAACTCTGGAATTGCTTAATCTGTCAGAAGCAACAGGAGAAGAAAACATTTTATTCAGTTCCAGAGACTGGGTGAATAAGGAATAGATGGGAGTTTTCCAGACATAAATAGAAGTTTTCTCACTCCTATTTTCAGCCGATTCTGAGTTATCACTGAAGTTGTTATAATTTTTGCTTTCATCAAAATTGCTTTACTGTGTCTTAAATTAGTAGGGTCACGCTATAGCAGATGGTTGAAGAATTAAACTGTTTTCCCTTTTTCTGCAGTAAATTTATTCACAATGTATACAATGCTTACAACAAAGCTGTACACTCCTTGCCTTGCGCTCTGTTTCAAAAAAGAAATGCCTTTTGAAAGAATAAATCTTGCATTGGCTGGCTATTATCTCCTAATCTAAAGACTGTAACTGGTAACTACATAAATTACTGTTATATTCTCAGCACAGTTTCAAATGAATGACTTTATTCCTCATAAAACCACTGCTGTATGGCTTCTCCACCAGGAACGGCGTGCGAGGGACTGCTCGCTGTGTCCTCATGCTGCTGGCCCAAGTACTCCCTCCAGTCTCAGTGCAGACACTGACTTTAAACTATATTTATTTGTTTGGAAAGAGTCGAGAGCCACGGGAAGGGTTGTGGCTTGCCCTGCTCGTTCCCTCTGCGAGTGCCACATGATGTGCCCTCCATCTGGTGGCGGGAGTACGGTGGGAAAGGGAACGACTGAGAATGCATTTACAGGGAGAAGTAAAAGCCTTTCACTGACTGTTGATTTAACAAGGTAATATCCCTGCAGTCAGAAATTAAATTGTTAGCCTAGGGGTTTTCCAGAATAGGCTTTTTGTTTAGAATAGTTTTCTTTATATTATAGCAAGCGAGAGGGGTTTATACATCTCTCATATCCTTTTCCTCTCCTCAGTGTAAATCAAAGCAGGGTTTGGCTCAGGGTTTGCAGCGCTCCAGACCCCTTTGGTTTTCTCCTGTCTTTACAGAAACACAGCTCCTGTGGTGTGGCATGCAGC
Organism: Mohoua ochrocephala; assembly: GCA_013398855.1. NCBI lineage: Eukaryota > Metazoa > Chordata > Aves > Passeriformes > Acanthizidae > Mohoua > Mohoua ochrocephala. The sequence continues at coordinate 213,690 of VZTA01025643.1, forward strand.
AGCTGTCCAGCAAGGATGGGGTGTAGGGGAATAAAATATTATTCCAAATACTGCTTTTATTTATTTTCACTGTGCTCACATGCCTAGACCAGAGAAGCGCAGCCATTCCTGGCAGCATCCGCAGCCCTGGGTGTATTGAATGTGTCCTAGTGGCTCTGTGCCTGCCGAATCCTCGGAGCTGCCACCAGGAAAGGGACCCCAAAGGCAGCGGAGCTGGCTGGCAGTGAGTGACATTGCTGTTGGGACCCTGCAGTGGTGGCCCAAAGCTGCTCATCGCTGGCAGTGCAGGGAAACATCCAACCAAAGGCACACGAGACCACGTCCCTCTGTGCGACTGTCTCACTGCCTTAGTTTTTGTTTTTAATGTTGCACAAAGCAGTGTTGTCAACACCACAAGGCAAAGTGATTCATCTGCTTTCTATTGTTACTTGCTCAAGCAATGAAAGTAATTATATCTAAATAGGAATACTTTTTAATTTGTTATCTGACTGCTGAGTCTTCTCGGTTCATTTCTGTTACATTCTCCTTTGTAATCCTAACAGCTGAAATATTTTTTTAATAACAGCTGAAAATCTGACATCGTCACAGTATTCCAGGAACTAAGACTTGAGATCAAATGCAAAAGAGATTTGCATGGCTGGAATCTTCTTATTTGTTGCTGTAGGCACTTCTATAGGAAACCGGGAATAGAGCTGGGGGAAAAGGCTCCACTGTGAACCACGCGTGACATTTCAAGTACTGTTTGCTTGTCTGAGTAATATCCTATAAAAATCTTGCTGATAGTTGGTCACATTACATGGGTATGCCTGCAATGAGAGTTGGTAATACACAATGGGGTCTCGGCAGCGTGTTGTGGCTGGTACTTTCGCTCCTCTTCTCCAGCTTCTGTTTCTGAAATTGCTTTAAGCTGTATTTTATATGTTTGCAGCGCGGACTGGACCTTTTCTGGGGGATGTGCCAGACTTGTGCTGGGTATTGCGAGGAATAAAAGCATCGATACAGTCAAGGATCCCAAAACCCTTCTGAATGTTTCAGTTACCACTTCTTCCTGAGCGCGCCTGGATTAGGAGATAGAAAAAATCGGTGTTAAAATTCTTGTGACGTTGGTAGTCTCTCACTCTCAAAAATAAGTCATTACATATTGTCTCCTTGTGATTGTATGTGTGAGGCCACATTTATAATGCACTCATCAGCTGACAACTGCAACCTTTCATTTTATTAATGTTTCTAATGACACACTTGGCGGGAATTATCTGATAATCCAACCTGTTATAATATGAAATCCTTGATTGGATGTGGGTAATCAGATTAAGTTCACCTATCTGTCTATTTCAGGCTCTTTAAAGCTTTTTATGTAAGTGGCTTCTATGGTTTTGGGTGTATTATTTTTCTGTTTTTAGTTATGTAGGGAAGGTGTATAAAAATTCAGTAGTTGTCTACTGAGGGAGGCTACTCAGAAGAAAATATTTGTACATCAGTCCACCTGCTTTTGGAGTGTGGGCAAAATACTGGTTAGGTTGCTTATAAGAATTTTGTACATTAATGGCTCGTAAATATATTTTTGGTAGAAACGAGTGTCTCTTTGAATTGATCACTTCCTGTGAGTACTGCAGAAGAATTACAGTTTGTTTTGCATTGGAAGATTTTGAAGCATATGGCAATAATGCTGTAATTTCTGTAAGCATTTGATGGGGTTTTGTACTGCGAATGCCTCTGTCACATTATGGAACTGATGAGTGTGAAGATAGCACGAAAAATGGCTTTGATTAATTTAAACTCTACCCTTTGTGTGGTACCATAACTTTGGGGGCTTCAGTACGGGGGCACAGCTTTGCTCTGTAATTAACCCAGAGAGACAGAGTTCAATGTATGTGAGGTGATCCTGTAATTTTGTCATGTTAGGAGCTTACATTAAGTTTTTGACCTTGTTAGATACTGGATTTTAAAAAAAAAATATTTTATTTTTACTGAAAATTCCTCTGTAATCATCTAACAGCAGCTGAAAAGCTGTTGTGGGTCTCTCTGCCAGGCTGTGGTGAATGAGGCTGGAGCAGCCCGGGGTAGCTGAGTCTCCTGGGGTTTGTGCTGCAGCTGGCAGGAGACAAGTGGAGCTGCAGCTACAAGTGTTCAGGGGCAGAGGAAGCAGGTTGTGTTCCAAACATCTTGCTGTCATCAAGAGTTGCATTGAAATCTTCTGGTGTTCTGCAATCTGCCTTAAACTGGAGAATAGCAGCAGCAGATGAAGCAGGTGGCAGGCTCCTTCCAGTCCCAGCACTGATGCTGTGTGCACACACCAGCACACACATGTGCATGGATTACCAGTTATTCCTGTGGGTTTATACATATTCTACACGTCTCTCTGACTTGTGAACTAAGAAAATGCAACTGTGAAACTTTGCTCTTACAATTATATGTTCATGTAAGAGACCTGCACATTTACAGGCAGGAAAGTAGGTATTTTCCTCTTGCAGTCAATGTGGTTTGGGGTTGATCCTTAATTTGGCAGCATGTTCAAACCTGTGTATTAACACCGTTATTTCATGCATTATTGTTCTGGAATACGAATGGAGAGAAACAGTGTGCCTTTGACTGCCTTTAAATATACTTTTTGCCTTTTCATTTACCAATGCAGATGTATCTCTGTACTTTAAAAGCAGATGTTGGCTATTGGAAGCTGATTCAATTTTAGGATATCGTCTACTTCATTACGCACAGACCCCGCTCGGTCTCATTTCGTGTCATCTCCTGGCTATTTACGGAGTTTTTAACCTGGTTGTTGGAGTCCTGCAGTTTATTTTATCTTATTAATAGCACTGCTTTACAAAGGTCAGGCCCATTCAGCTAGAAGGTTTTGATGTGCTGGTTTATTTTCAGGAAACAGAATAGCCATTGCCTACTGTGGGCGCCCGAAAAACGCTGGAAGAGAATTTGTGTTGGATGGTGGCTTGTTAAAAAATTATAATTAGTCTTAGGGAGTGGACTTGCTGCGTAAAAATATTTTCCTATCTAGTGGATTAGCTCGATTAACAAATAGATAGTGTTTAAATTGTGTAAATAATCCCCCCAGACCGTTCTGGCTGAGGTGGGTTCGTTGTTCCATCAGCACGGCTGAACAAACAGGAATGTTCAGATGGAGGCAGAGGGGTAGGGAAGGGCTTGGGACAAGGATCCCTGTAGGGGAAGCTGGAGGTGGATGGGTTTATTGGGTGGGTTTTCAGTACTGATAAGGCAGCAGATACTGGAAGGCAGAGCATTTGGGCTCTTGAGACTTAGGGCCTGAGTGGGTAGAAAAGGATGAACCATTTGGGTACTGTCTTGTCCATAGGAATGCCCAGTTCTGCAGACTTGCCAGTGTCCCATGGGAAAATGTTCTAACTGAGGAGGAAATAGTCTTAACTATACTTAAGTCTTTAATGAAACTCCTGCGTAGGTGACCTAATTTTCAGTGCTCATAATTTTTAATTCAAAATTTTATTTATTTATATGTCTAAATATGGATCTGAGATTCTAATGTTAATCATCCATTTAAAAAAGTAAAAAGAAATCTTGGCTGTGGCTAATTTGATTAATTCAGTCTTTCCAGCTGCTGAGAGGTAGACGAAATGCGTAGCTAGAGAGGGTAATTTTGTTGATGATTTAAGAAATGCACCCTAGCAGTGTAACGTATAGTAAGCCATAAAGCTGTTGTTGTCTTCATATAAATGTGTCATTAAATCACATTTCCTAATATTAGTGGCCAAGGTGAAGAGAAGATAAGATGATGCAGAGCAAGATTATTCTTATTTTCCATCTCTCAACTCCCTAAATGTTCACATCTGCCCTGCGTAACAGAATTACGTAAAATCTTATGACTTCCCCCCCACCAAAAAAACAAACAGACCCAAATAATCCAAACCTTAAATAAGCTGGTTTTTTATTCCTCCAAAACAAACGTGCTGTATTAGTCATGAAGACTACGAGTAATATTGTTAAATAAAATGTAGGACCTAATTATTGAGGTAGAAAAAGATTTTACCCAATTTTATACAAATTTGTACCTCTTGCTAGCCTAGAGAGCAAACCTGTGGGCACAGACTGCCAAGTCACCTCAAGTGACATCACTTTTATCTAAAACTTTAAAATCTGAATACAAGGTGGGAAAACACTTCCAGCAGCTAGGCTACTCCTCTCCCCACTCACCATCTGGATATTGTGAGTAAATTATTTTTATAAGCCAATGCTTCTGGAGTGTTTCTCTTGTGATACGCAGGATGAAAGGCTGGGGGAGGCAGACGTGGTCCAGCTCCCCTGTCAAGTTGAATTCTTTCCTTCTTTCTCCACTCAAGGTGTATTTGCCTCATCAGTCATTTATTCAGTCCCAAGGCTCAAATGCATTATATTATTTGTTTGCTGATCCTGTCAGCTTAGCACACAGAGTAATATGTTATAGGGGAACAGTGGGCTGGAGCTGACAAGGGACGTCTCAGGAGTGAAATGTGGTAATGCAGGAGAGCAGATGTGAAGCCACCAAAGACTGGGGTAACCAAAGGGCAGTTGGCAGTGGGAAGGGGAGGATGGTGAGGAGAAGCGGTAGAAAAGCTCCCAAGAATGTTAAAAAACGTGTGTGACGTGAGGTGACCCTCCTTCATACCCACATCCCAAAGCAAATCCCAAAACCTCAGAAAGAACAAAAGGTACAGGCAGGGCTTGACAGTCCTGGCAGAGCAGAGTTCACTGAGAAAGATACAGAAGCAAACTTTATCCTAATTCACAGTGTCTGGCACATATTTGGGTGGCTGGAGCCTTTTTGTGCTCCCTCTGTGTATACACAGACTCTGCATTGATGCAGCGTTTCCACTGATTGCTAAGGAAATTTGCTTTTTCAAACAGTCTGTAGAAAAGATGATCCCACAAGTAATATCCAAAGAGAAGCTTAAGTCTTTTCACTTTCCTAAATCCTGTCGGCGCTCTGGAAGATATTGCTTACATAAATATCACAGCTAATGTTGTATTTTGTTGACAAAACTATTAACTTCACTGAAAATATGCTTAGCGTCTTCCCTTGTGTTCTCTGTTACAGTGATTTTTTAAAAAAAACTTTCTAAGGCTTAACCACATGTGATACTTGTTTTAATTGGAGATCAGATTTAATAAAATCCACAATTTGTTTCACTCAGTACTGCATGCACTTCCAGATCGTATTTTCTTCAGTAGCAGGACTCACAATAATGTACTTCTCCTCCTTTTTGCCTTCTAAGATGTCCCAAGTTGCTCAGGTCTCACAGTAATTGTTGCTGGTAGAGTGAAGTTTGAATTCAAAGTAATTTGCTGAAGCATCTAACCAAAATTCAGAAGTGAGTGCTGTCCTAGTTGTCCTTGTGCCTGCTCTGGAAGAAACTGAAGAAGCTGGTCTACATTTTGGCATACATATTTTTGTTTAAAAAGAGTTTATTTGAGTATGGTTTTGATTGTGATTGGAGGAGAGCTTGCAGTTGGCGCAGGGGTGAGGTGTCCCTGCCCTGTGGCGGTGGAATTAGGGACACTGCTTGTGGGAATGTTTGCAGCCAGCAGGAAACGTGCAGAAAGAAAAGCCTCCAATGGTTCATCATTAAACAGAGCAACTACTTCAAAATAACGTCCACGTATGGATTTGCACTTGGGCAATTTAAATCAGTTAATTAAAGTAAATGTGTGCAAAATTCGTGACTGGCTATTTCTGTGTGCTGGATTGAGGAATAAATGCACGTGAATTGTTGAGTCTTTCACTGTCGTGTTTTTCTCTTTCTGGCAGAATTCTGCCTGCAGTGAAAGTGCCAGTGAATAGGTACAATATAGGTTGTAAATCCTGAACCACTTTGGGAGTGAGCAGAGGAAGAAGTTGAAGAAGGGACACAATATTCATTAGTCTGCAGTGAAACACTCACTGGGTTCCTGCATTTGCTAAGTAAGGTACATTTGTTTTCTGAAGGTTTCCAATAAAACACAGAAATTCAATTTATCTTCAGTTTTCCCCAAACACAGACTGTACAGATACCTCTGTTGTGGTGCCTATTGCTTCAGGTATAGTTACAATTTTTCTTTTTTTTTTTTTTTTTCCTATTCATACAGTTTTGATTGTAGCTACACTGCAAAAGTTGTGGTTTGATGTTTTCCTTGTCCCCTGCTTAAAAAATTGAAGCTGCTCTGTGTGGTTCAGCTTGATTGAATATATTTAGACTTTGAACCCCTTACTGGTTTTACCGTTGTGGTATTTATCCTTTTTATATGTCAGTGAGTGTGTCATATGTGTTAATGTCACAGATTTTTAAGAAAGTTGGAGGTGAAATGTTGTGTCTGCATAATCCACGTGGGTAGTTTGTTACCAAGAATACAAGTAGTCATGTCATGCTAATAACAAATAGACCATCTGCCTCCCACAGTCCCTTCAGCTACTTGATAGTTGAATAGATGACTTTGCCTTCATAGTAGATGTAAGAAGCAGTGCACATGGCCACGACAATATTTTTTTTCTGCAGTGGAGATAACTTGACTGTGTTCTCTATGTGAGTACCCAGTGAAAACCTGCTCCACTGATGAATCTCTTGAGTTTTGTGTCCTCACGTCTGTCTGTGGCTTCCTTAACACACCACATCGACAACAAACTCAGCCTTGTAATATATTTGCAGAAAGCGAGACAAAAAAAATGTGCAGAAATTTTCTATTGATATATATAATGACTCTGCTTTTAATGTATTTTTTTTCTTCCCCAAAGATTTAATTGATACTGCAGCTTTGGACTAGAGCACTTTTACTGCCTGGCAACAGCCACCCCACTCTGGCCTTTGGGTTGAACCATCCGTGCACTACAACATCCATTTGTCCTGGCAGTGAGCAGTTCAGGTGATTGCACATCAAACTGTGCTGAATAGTAGAGGGCATTTTTCACCCTTGATTCCAATTCTTGAACATCTGTGTATTTCTGTTGTCTTGGTCTTTTATTTGTGCTCTGTTTGCCTAAAACTGGGCTTTGAAATTTCTGTTAGATTTTTAGAGAGGTCGAAAGCGAGTTAGTGTAAGTTTTACTCCCTGAAACCAGCACCCACTGTTCAGGGGACACTTTGTGGGCTTTATTTTATTTTCAGCTAGAGAAGGGCCAGAAGTCCGAGGGAAGTCTGGAACAGGCAGGGAAATACAGATAAATAGATGGCTTTGAGGGGAGTGAGGCATGCCAGTGACAACAGGGAATGTTGCATACAAAACACGTTGAAGGAAAGGTGGAGAAGGAGCAGGTCAGGTCCCTTTCCTGTCACTTTTCTAGAAATCTCTGCACTGTGACACCTACATTTTGCCACGTACACCCAAGTGTTATAAATGTGCCCCTCAGGGATGTGTGGACTTTACTGAGACTGCTGGGAAGAGATGAAGTGGGTAGATGAGCCTTAGAAGGGACAGAAAGCACCTTTTTGTGTGGACCTGAAGTGGACTGTGCAGGGGGTTTCAAGAAATTTGCTGTGCTGAGAACAAACTTACAGGATTCTCATTGCAAATGGAGTGATGATTTTGGAAGCAAAATCTCACATCAGCCCCAGACTTGATATCAGTAGAGGCTCAGAACTGAGCAAGAAAACACTCTGAATTTTGCCTACTTTAAATAAAGTTTATCTATCTTGTGTCCATACAGTGAAATCTGGTGCGGGGCAGATGGAACAATTCTGGAAGTCTTGCACTTAAGCTTAGTTGTCTTTTTGGGAAGTTTTTGGTTTTTTGGGGGGCAGGTGAATGCATTTTTAACAGTGGATTCTCAGCACTTTGAAACTCTGACCTGTTTTATGCAGTTCATAAAGATATATTCAGGACCATTCCTTCTTGAAGCAAATGAGTGATGAAATGATGAGGCCCCTTTGAGGTCAGAAGAGCTGAAGGAGTCGATGAACTTACTGGAGAGGTACAGAGTTGAAATCAAAATAAAGGACAGCAGAGGGATAATAATTGAATTTTATGGAGGCAAACGATAATTGGATACTAATCCTTCATTTTCAGTGCAAATGGCATATTCAGAGTGGCCTTTTGTTGGACTTCTGCTTCAGGAGGACTCGAGACAGGCTGGAAAAGGGCCAGAAGAGGTGAGGGAGGGCAGTTGGAGATTTCAGGAGCAGTAGCTCTTAGGAAATGGATAAAAAGACTGAGAAAATTTGATTTTAAAACAAGATAGGTTGTGGGAAGGCCATAGGAGCAATCTTTAAGTATGTAAAAAAAAAACCTTGCAGAGAGAAAAAGATTAATCTGTTCTCAACATGAGTGGAGGAAAGGAAAAAATGCAGTGTGTCTAAATACAGCAGGGCGATTGTTTAGGATGGACAAGAGGTTTATATCTTTGGAAAAGGGCAGGAAAACAAATGCCTGGAGTGGCAGTGGGGTGAGCTGAGCCTGCCTCGAACCAAATGATCTCCTGTGGCCTCTTCCCAAACCTGTCTTTATAAGATTTTATGCTTGCTCCTTTGGAGAGAGCTTTTAGTTTATCCACAAGCAGTTGGATTTGTGGTACAGTGTAAATAACTTCAGGACAGTGTTTTGGTTATCAGTGCTGATTTCCTCAGTTGTATATTAGAACTGAAGGGTCACTTGGAAGCTGTCAGTGTTTTCAGATAAAAACAAATGCATCTGAAACACTTTTCAGCTGGTGAGATGGAGATTATCAGAACTAAGCCATGTGATACGGCATTTGTGATAACACTTTTCTTACATAAGCATGTGGAGATGGTATTTTATCCTTTCTCCCCTTTTTTTTTTCCCTTTTAATCTGCGGTTTTCATTTTAACCACTGCACTCTACTGAACTTTTAAATATTTTTGTAAAATGTCCAAGCTGACATATCAGCTAGGAATCTTTGCAATTCTATTACAATTGCACTGGTAAATTAACATATTCTGATAAGAAAATGAGGCTGGTAACAGGAAGGTTACATGGCATCATCTTGTGGCTGTCTTAGGTTTTCCTGTATATGAGCTTAACTTCCTGAAATTCATGAACGAAATTAAATTTTTTTTACGTTCTTTTTAAATTCTAAAAATTAAACGTTTATTTGGGGATTTATCTAATTCAAAGTAATACTCAGTCTTTAAATAATAGGTAGCTTTCCTAAGCATTGCTAAGTTGTTGTGGTGTTGGTTTGTTTTGGGGTTTTTTTTGTTTTTTTTTTTATTTTTTGGGGGGGGTTATCATGCTCTCTTAATTCCTGATTGTCCTTTGAGAACTGGGGTATTATTTAAAAGTTAAATCATACAGTTCCAATAAAGACGTCCAGTGCCATCAGAATGACACATTCGGTGTAATTACTTTAGAGTTCACAGTGTAATCTAATGATTGGCAATTGAAAGGAGTAAAATACTGCCAGTGGAGCAGTATTGAGATTTTTTTTTTTTTTTNNNNTTTTTTGATCAGCAGATTTCCTGTATAAAAAGCAAGGTTTCAAGGGGTTTTTTTGATCAATAGGTTTTCTGTATAGAAAAAGAACCATCCACTGCTATTCACATCCACACAGAAATGGTCTCTTGCTGGAAGTAAACCTAATTGTCTCTGACAGTAAAAGGAACCACTTGGACTTGATTATGCAGCTGGTCACATTTTATTGAGACACTGACATATTCCCCGTGGTCTGGGAAGAAAAGAAGATTATATCATTGTGAAGTTTTGCTGGGTCAGTGCTCTGCCAGTGAATGCAGGGTTATATGCAAACACTTTCAAGGTGAGGGATTGTCTTCTCCCCGTCCTCCTTCTGCTGTGGCTCGACATCGCCCTCGGCATCGGAACCTGCTGGAAAATGCAGGGCACAGCTGTTTGGAGCTGCTGCTTCTCTGGCATTAGGACAAAATAGAGTAAAACCCTTTGTTAAATAATTAGATCTATCAGCTTCGACTAAAATTATATTTTATAAAACCCCTTTGCTGTATTTAAACCAGAGGCTGAGATATCCTTGCATGTCCAAAATAAAGGTTTAGGTTAAGTCATCCAGGTTATTTAAAATGCTTCAGATGGAATTGCACAAAGATACAGTTTGTGATGTTATGAATGCACACAATCTCTTGTGTACCATAGAGGGAAACCTGTCTCTTGTGACTGAAATTTAGGAACTACGAAAGTTAATAAGAAAGCTGTAGTTGTGGGCATGTTATGTGGAAGAAAATGGCACCATTTTGAGAGATCGCCTTTCAAACAAGAGCTCCTTTAATAACAATAACAAAAGAAGTTTCCTGTGTAGATATCTTCATTGTGTATATATTTTGAGAGAACTTTTTTTTACCAACAGTTCATCTGTTGAAAGCAATTTATTGTAATAAATAGAATAAATGTATGAGGAGTAGATCAGTCCAGATTGTGGTAAGTATTTGAAGTTTTTTGTTAAGGAGGAGCAAGGTTTCCTTGCTTTGCTAAAAGGAAAGTGTGTCACTCTTGTAACCAAAGGGAACAGTGGAACATGGCAGTGACTTCTTTAGAGCTGAAGTACACGATGTAAAAGTTATTTTCTCTCTCCTCTTTCTGTGGAATTAGGTCTTAGGATCTTTGAAATAGTCGATTTGAGAGACTGGAGATGTCATTCACCATGTTAAGGATTCTGTGGTTTATTAACTATGCTTAAAATGGATAGTGGTAACCATCCAGTTTTTGGGATTGGGGATTTTTTTGGGTTAGGTTTTTTTTTAGGGGGGGAGGGGGCTTGGGGGTTGGAGGGGGGGCAATGTTTGTTTGCTTGTTGTTTTTTGTTTTTTTTTTAATGTGCTTCCAGAATAAGCAGAGGGAAATGCTAAATGACATTCTCATCCATCTCTGCACTGGCTCTGTCACTGCCTACCTGTCCCCCCCTGAGTGATTTGTTTGTTGCATATTGGCCCTCTGGTGTTCTGAAGTATTCAGAAGATTTGGATGCTGGCTAGATGTCACATTACTGACATCCAGATCTCTTAGAAAGCTTTGGAGAGCTCACCTATGGCCAGTTCATGACTTTGCAATCTTTAGTGTAGAGGAATAACGAATTGCTTGTTTTCCAATAAACTGTGGAATCAGAGAGTGAGAGAATCAGTCATTTTTCAATGCCTTCCACTCTCTGCCTTGAATGCCAGTTTGGCTTGCATCAGGATGTTGGAAAGTGAGATTTCAACTATCCCCATGAGTTTTATTTAAAGAATATAAAAGGCAGTTGACTGATGTGGTGGGTAGGAGCAATGAGCTTGGCAGTCCTGTAGTGAAAACCCATAAATGTACAAAATAGCTGAGCTTGGGAGCCAGCAGGGGCTGAGATCTGAGACTGTTCTTCAATCCCATGGCAAAGAACTTCTCAGGAAAATGAGAGGTTTGCCCTGGAGCAGTTCTGCATGAATTTATACTACGATAGGAGAAGATACATATGGTCAGGTACCCCTGTGAAGGTCTAATACCCAGGTGGACTTAAACACAGTGCGAAAATGCTATAAAGTTTTGTTTCAAGGTATTTCTCTGTTTTCTTATAGTATGACTTTCTAAAGAGATAGCTTAAGTCACTTTTTATTGGAAATACCCCAAAGCCACAGTGCACATAATGTTTTAAAAAGAAATAAAATTCCAAAGTGTTTTTTTTGGTTTTTTTTTTTTTTTTTTTGCCAGAGAACTGCACAACCACATCTAGAGCCAGCGTTCTGTTATCTGACGTTCTGTATTTTTCATGATTTCATGAATTAAATCTGTATCTGTGAGAAGTAAAAGCTAGTTCAGGAGAGAGTCCTTTTTTGTTAAAAGCATGAATTGTACTTCTTTATGTTAAAGCATGTTAAAATGTATGTTGTAGGCCCTATGTAAAATTCGTGGTGCAGATGCAGCTCTGTAAATATTCCCTTAGATAGCAAAAGCAGCAAGTTGCTACCCAAGAATGAGCAGGGGTTACTTATTGTTATTGTTGTTGCTAGAAATATGCTCAGAATATCCACAATGTGTGAAGACTGATGGCAGATGTGACTGAGGACATTTTGTAGATCAGCTTTCTGCAGCAGATGCTGGTGACCTTGCAGTGTAACCTGCAGAGCCTGAGGTGCTTCAGGATCCTGCATGAGACTATGGCACCATGAGCATGTTTCTCTCACCTCCTGATAAATATTTATCCTCTCTTGGACCTGAATTTATTTACTTATATATTTTGGGAGCAGCGAATTTGTGGCCATCAGTTCAGACCATGGGAAATCCAACCGGGCAGGTTGGAGACCAGCCCAGTGGAGTGCCCTAATTAACAGGAACGTGTAATTAAAATTTAAGCAGATGTGGCTTGGGCAGGTGGTATTTCCTGAGCGTTTCCTGTGTGTGCACACTGTGTGTGATGGACACAAATAACTCCTCTTTCTGCAGGAGTGGGAAGTGCTGGTGCATCTGCTGAACAGTTGGCGTGTGCGGGTGCCGCAGCTCGGCCCTTGATGGACTTGAAACGAGCTCTGAAATCCTCAACATATGAAAACATCTTTAAAACTCAGCCTGGACAAAGTTTGAGGGTAAAAAAAAAAAAAAAAGATATTTGCATGGGAGGTTATAAGTGTAATAACCCCACGTGATGCATTTCTTGCATTCTTTTATGATTATCTGCTACCAGCTACTGTTGGGAACATCGTGTTAGACAAGAGAACACTTTGATCTGATGTAGCTTTACAAAGTATGAGCAGTCATTGCGACTCAGAGGATTTGAGAGCAGCTATTCAGCTGAAAAATCGACCTGTAAAAATTCCAAAATCGCATTTGTTGTTAGTCCTTATCTAAAATTACAATAGTTGCTTTGTGAACAATTTCGGTGAAGTGGAAGAAAATAGTGGAAATTTACGGTCAAAATATGGGAATAAGGCACTTAGACATCTAACTCTGCAAAACTGGAATTCAGATTATTTTTTTTAGCAGGCCAGGAGGTGTAGGCCATTTCCCCATGCTCATGGCAGTACAGATGGTAAATCTGAAAAGGAAAAATCCCACCAAACCAACCACACTTGAAGTTTTACGTATTCGAAGGGAATTTTTGTCCCGGTAGATTTTTCAGATTGAATCTGTAGAATCCTTCTGCAATTCTAGATTTTTTTTCATGGGGTTTTATAGCAATTTAATAGGATTGTCTGAGAAGTAATAGTGTCATACAGTTAAATTATTCCATCTCTTCGCTGTTAGAGTGACCGGTTGTAATTTTTCAGTATCTGTTGAGTGGTGTTTCAGTGTCCCAGCTGGCTTATTTGCAATACCTTGTTCTCTCCTTTGGCAAGCTGTGTCAAAAAGTGCTGTTGTAGCAAATGACTTTCCATTAAGGCACGGCAGGTCTGTGTTCCCCATGGTTACCAAATTGAAAATGAAATTTGTATATTTTGTGTGTGTGTTCATTTATCTTTTATAATCGTCTGGTGAAGAATGGCCTTTTGAAGCTGCAGAACCCCTGGCTTTATTGCAGGTGTATCTTCAACGTATTTAAAATTCTTTTTCTAGGTTTAAGAATTTGAATCTTCAACAGTGGTGGTCTTTTCATCATATCAAACTGGGAAATCTTTACCTTATTCAAGTGAAATAGGGTGAACTTTCTGGGTTTTAAGTGCAATTTTATCTGGTTTTTTTTAGTTCAGGAGCTGAGCATTTTGAGGTGGAGGAGAATGCTCAAGAAACGAGTTTATGTCCTGTTCTGATGTACATTAGTTCAATGCTGATCTGTATTAGAAAGTAAAGGTCGGGAATTTGTGGCAATCTCTGAGAGCATTCTGTGAAGGCACAGGAGTTTTCAGACTGTCATTGTTATATTTATTAGTGTTGATTCTGACTTGAGACCAAATCTTCAGTCCGTGGTGGCTCCACTTCACTGGATTACATAGATTTACAGCAGCTGAGATGTGCCCGTTTACTTTGTGGTTATTCCCATTGAACGAACCTGAAAAAGTACCTGAATAAAGCATCTCTTTAATGTGAGCAAGGGAGTCAAAAATTTGGCTGAAGTTATGAGAGGCAGTGCTGTAAATGGAAATTGGCAATTGCATCGGTATTGATTCCTTCTGAGCATGCAGCTGCTTGGGGAACTGAGAAACATCCTCATCCCGAGGGACTGCTCCTCTCTCTCCACTGTTGAAATCCTGCTGCTGTGAGTCTCTGAGCCCTGCAAGTTTTAGGAAGTAAACAATTTGAGCATTTGTAAAGAAGGACTGTGAAGTGCATGTGAAGTGCTGCGATTCTTCCAGGCTGAACTGCCGAACTTTACACTTTTCTGAATTTGGCTGGGTTTAGGAAATACTGGTTTTGCATGTTTTAGTTGTTATACAATTAGTATGTAGAAAAAAAAAAAAGAGTTAAATTACCTCTGCCTTTAAGTTCATGCAGTCAGCATAGAAGGCAAATGCGAGTCAGCCATTGTAATAAGTCTGGAAAAAAGATCTTTCTGGTGGTGTCCATAAGACTTATCAAAGGAGTCTAATCTGTGCTGATTTATTGTAAAATAATGTGTGCTCATAATTTGCAATTTGATTTTAACGTGCTATAAAGACATTATGGAGTAAATAGTGAGTGTGATCATTTCTGTAACTTAATCTGATATGTTGTCACAGAAGTTTCAAAGACACGTTGATTTAATTATGAAGTGGAAAGTAACTTCTATTAGTAAGAGAGCAATTTGCTTATTGTATCTTCCTCTTTTAATGCATAATTCCTTTTATTGTGACTGAATACTTCTGGTTGCAATGTGCCATAACCCTATTGGCACGGGATAAGTTTCTTTAATTATTAATTCTATTAATGTTTCTATCACCTGAGGGAAATGCAGATATTCTGTCAATGATTGCATTAATCAAACAACTTTTTTGTATTTCTGCACTGCTCAAGTTTATGTCATTACATTAGCAGGCACAGGAGATGAAATTGGAAACTTGTAATATACTGCAGATTGGATTAAGTCATCTGTGTGGTGTAGACTGCTTGAAGACTTATTTTAGATAATTTAAAAACATGAAATCTGCGAGACAGTTATTGTTCCTGACAGGTTCCCTGAAGTCCCAACGTAAGGCCAGTGTTGTTGTGAAGATTTTGGACTTTGTGTGTGAACAGCCTCTCTGGAGCAATGCAGCCTGGGATACAACATATTGCTTTGAATAAATACATTTTTTAAAAAAAATACATGTTTCTTTATTGAAGATATTTTAAAAACCCTTTGCATGTTGAAATAATCATTCTGCCCGTGTAATGCGGTGATTTGCATTGGACTTTTGAATATAGTATGTATTTTTTGAGCCATTTCTAGGTGCAATGAGTGTTATAACTTCACTTTCTGCCCTTTTAAGGCCTTGATGTTATCGAGGCGGTAACTGTTCATTTTCCAAATGTCCAACCACAAGATGAGTGGAGAAGGGAGTCCTTGTGCTTGACTTCCATCGTGAGCTTTGCTTGCTGGGGCTCTCCCTGGGGGCAGTGCAGACCCTTCTGGAAGTAGTGCCAGTACCTTTAGCCAGGAGCTTCCCACCTGCAATGCTGCAGCTGCTCTAGGATATTGCAGGGGCACCTGGAAAGCACCTGGTGGGATTCTCAAATACCTATTGCTCGCTTAAAAATACCATACATTATTCAACCATTTATTTTTGACGTGTGCAAGACAGCCAGGGTGTTTTTTGGAGTTCTATCGAGGACCTTAAAGCGGTTAAGTTTAATGGCCTTTTTGTGAAGAGAATGTTGTGGACAAGAGTTTCAGGCAGTGTCAGTATCTCTGTGCTGGAAATCAATACCTCTGTGATCCTTAATCTTCTTTCTCGGTCCTGAGAGCTTCGTAGACACAAAAAACCCCAAACCACCAACTTCATAGAATTCTGCAAATATTCCCTAAGCTTTTGTGCTGCAAAGTGCTTTTTATTTGAATAACAATTAATTTTATTTCTGTCCTCCTTTGCTTACATGACTACTTGCCCGCATAAGTAGGGAAAACCTTCCGTTTTTCCCTCAGCAAGCCCATCCTTTAAAATTATCATGGAAATAGTTTCAGCATCTCAAATCTTTGGGCATGTGCTGGGGAGGAGGGTGGTCCTTCGGTGCCTTCATCCCGTGGCCCCTCTGGCAGCCAGTGTTGGACAGTGATGCAAACCCAGTGACACAAGCCCAGACCAACCTGTCTGAGTTCTCACTGACCTATCAGTGCCAAAATAATTCCCTTGTTTGCCTGGTATGCTGGCCAAGCTGGTGGCTCAGGTAATCCTTCAGTGCAGGTAGGAAATGTGAGGAAGACATCCTGACAACAAGCACATCATTTGGGGGAACAGTTCCATTCTGCTTAGTAAATTTGCTTTACTTGACGAATTTAAGCCAAACATGTAATTATAAGTAGTTTTCAGCATCATGCCCTCCCTGAGATGTTACTTCAGATTGGGTTCTTCATATTTAAAGATTGGTTAAACTTACACTCTTTTAGAAGAAACTTGAGGAATGACAGCTGTATGAATTTCGAAACAGTTGCTGTGATAATTTCTGTAGGATTCTTTATTTCATTTCCTATACACCTATTTTTTATTATTATTATTTTTATTTCTCAAAAAGCAGTTGCCTTTGTCTTGTACTTGGTAAGAAAATATTTGCAAAAAAATGAAAGTTGGAATTTTTTTTGCATGTTTGATGATAGATTTTTAATAAAATCATGCAGTGATGCATACTAAGGTACAAGTCTTGGTGGGAAATAAACTAAACCTGTGTTTACTTGTGTGGGGTTTTTTTTCCAGAGATTTGTTAGAGTTCCCCAGAGAAGAGGATGCAGACATTGCAATGAAAATCCTGGGTCAGTGGCGTTCCCAAGGCCTGGAAGATGTCCGGCTGGTAAATTACTCTGTTCTGCTTGACCTGCCAGGCCCTTCTTCAAACACAGTAACTCTGCAAAACAGCGGGGAATGCTTTTATCCAAGTGGACAACAGTGCAGCAGAGACCCCAAAACACTTCTCAGCCAAGACCTCCTGTACTCGTACGCAGCTTATTCTGCCAAAGGAACTCTGGAGGTAACGTGACCATTTGTCTCTGTCATTTGTGGTGAAATAGAGTTAGGAAATAGCAGCTTTTGTTGAACCTGACTGGAAAACTGCACATAGAATCACAGAATTATTTAGGTAGGAAAAGACGTCCAAGATCATCAAATCCAATTGATAATATGGGGAAATGCCCAGCCTTAAAATAAGCGTATTTGTGTGAATTATGATGTGGCCAATCTTAATTATCTTTATTAAACGTACAACCTTATATACATGAATAGTTCCTAGGAGATAGACATAGATATACACTCAAATATGTGTATATGTAAATAATTCCTTTTTAAGTATCTGTGTTTATGAATTGGCACATTTTGCTTGGGTGTAAAAATCTGGAAGCTGTGTCTAGAGTTACGCTTTATCCTTGCTGATGTATGAACGCTACTGGTTTGAGGGATGCTTGTAGGAAGGATAAGATGAGGCTGGTGGGAGTGCTGGGCTAATACCTGGAGCTTCTGAATTATGGTCGTGGGTCTCACATAGTTTCTTTTGTGACAACTCAGTTGACACATCTGCTCTGTTTCCTTTAGAAAACCCCGATTTGTAGTTTTATCTCACTGTAGTTACTCTGGGAAGTTTTGTCAGCAAAAAGATTCTGCCTATTTGGATTTGTTACTTGCCAAGTGAAATAAGATCTTGGATTATCTTGTTTTATCCTGTTTACTGTTTTCACTGTCTGCTTTCCTTTAGCTTCTTTCTGAATATTTTGAGAGTGCACAAAGGGGTCATCATTTCTGTTTACTTTCCTAGCTGAGATAGTATGAATCTTAATAAATATTTCTGAAATACAAAAATTGCAATTTCACTGCTAATTGCATTATTGTTGTCTTCCTCCTTCTGAAAATATTGTGTATTATTCCACTGATGCAGGGGGGTTTCCATCTTGTTTTTTTTCTTATTTAAAAGACATGTTTGTTCATGGCTTAGAACACTTATAGACTACAGAGGAACAGACTGTGAACATCTTAATATTTAAACGCGCCTACTCTCCGTGCTGAGTGCTGTGCGCCTCCGTTCTGGGGCTCTGTCCACTTCAAATTTGTTGCTGAGAAGCAAAATGAAGTAGGCAAGAAGAAGTCCTAACTTGCATGATACATGCTTTAACGTTTCCATGGGTGAATGAAAAGTACTAGTGAATGGGGTTGCCTTCTCATGTAACTTAAAAACTCCCTATTTAATATTATTTTCTCACTGTAACTTAGTAACTATAATCAGAGAGAAGAATGGTTGTGACCTTTGAGGTTTTATGTCATGAATGTCAACGTGTTGCTAACAAATTCATCAGATTGAAGGCAATCCAGGATTCCGGGAAAAACCACTGCTGTTATTCCCAGCAGCACGTGTTCCACTTCCCATTATGTTTCGGGGCAGTTTTCTCTTATGAGTTCAGCAGAAGTGAGGCCCACACACACCATCCTCATCACAAGGGCTGGACCTTGGCTTTGGCAAAACTCCAAACTTGTCCTGGAGCCAAAGAATTACTCCCTGTCTGCATAGTTTTACAGTCAGTTCTTTGAGATACCTCAGCACCCTTACAAAACTTGAGATGTGTTCTTCTGTTCTTCAAAAAGTCTTCCTGAAATGTCCTTAGATCTAGAGTTTTTGCCTAAAAGGGAAATTTTCTTACTTGTTTAGGCTACAGGTGAGTTGGTAGTGATCTAACTTTCCTGACTTTCAATCCTACACACTAATCTCTACTATTTAAACTAATGGAAGTAGAAAAACTTTAAATGAGAAGTAGCAGGTGGTGGCTGTTGCTGGGTTCAGCCGTCAGAAAGTGACTTGATTGCTTGCAGTGGAGCTACAAGTCGCGTATTTTGAATATCCTGCAGTGGTTTGTGATTGCAAAATCATGAGAGTTTTCCTGTGAACAGGTATTTTTATAACAGCTGCTCATAACCTGAATAATTTTCTTTCAAATGTGGCACATCCTTAGCAGAAAATTCCTATTATGTGTCACTTAATCAGGCTGAATTGCTAATACTGCCTCGATGCTGCTGCTTCATTGTATCTCATTTGTCTGTTTGGTTTGCTAGAAGTTGAAGCAAATAAAACCATTAAGCTGTTGCAGTCTGGCTACCAGCAGAGCTACAGCTCCACTTTGATGTTGACAAGGTTATTTGTAGAACAGCAAGACTCATTTTCTTTGACCACCGGTCATGTCCATTCATCATACGGCCATTGTGTATGAGCCATCCAATTTGTGCTTTCTGGTAACAGTCTAAACAGCATTTGTGAGTAAAAATGTGAGCATTTGTGATCTGAAATCTACTTCAAAAACCTACTTAGTGCCATTGTGATGGATGGTGCACTTTACTACTTCTCTATACTTCATCGGGCTGTGAAAAGGTGACAGTGTTTACCCATCATGGTGACAGGCAGGGCAGCTTACAGTTCTGGAGAGGGCTGTCGAGTCAGTTTTGGAATAGATATTGCAGCAGTTATGTAAATAATATATTGTAGGCTAGGTCAGCCTAAGGAAAGAATGACATACCTGAAATATATTTTTATTAAAACTTAAGTATCAGCCACCTTTTATAGAGCTTAAACCCTTTGTCTGCTTGATAAAAACAGGAAAGCTGCTCCGGCCAACAGAGTGCACATATAAATGGAAATTACATTGCTTCAAATTTATGCATTAAAGCAAAATGCATTGTCAGACGGTATCCAGCCAGTCTCCAAGTGAGGGTGGTGTGGTGAATCTGAATGTGCTACTCCTGCCTCCTGGAGTGTGGGGATCCAGGAGCTCTGGGTGTGTGGCTGTCACTGGGGAGCGGAGGGGGCTGCGCTGGGGAACCATCGGCAGGGGCTGGTGAGAGGGGGCTGTGGACCCCCCGAAATCTGGTGTCCCCCTTCAGTTCCAAATGGTGTCAGTGTGGGCACACGTGGTACCCCATGTGTGACACACGTGGTGGAATCCCCGAGTGCAGTAAAAGATAAGCAAGGGTGTGTTGGGGCTTGCAGGAGGCTGGGTGGCACTCGGGGCACTGGGCAGTTGGTTTCAATCAGTTCTGCCGAGTGCAGCAGCTTCAGGAAAAAACTCATGTCCACAATGTTTGTCTGCTCCCTCCACTGTGTCTTTAGCAACTGGAAATAGTCAGTCCTAGCCGATGTAATCGTTGGCGCGTTGGAGTAACGTTCAAGGACAGACTAATTAAAGCAAAATGTAAATGGTATTTGCTTTGTATTCATGCGTTTTCTGAAATTATGTTTGTGTGACCTGAAGTTTTCCTCACTTTCCTTTCACCTTCAGTTTATTCACTCTTTACTTTTTGGAAGTGTTAAGGAACTTCTGGCAATCCTACGTCTGCTTTCGTGCTTTAAACTGAAGTCCTTGGTGTCCTCTGTTATGTGGCATTGTCTCATGATAAACTATTCTGCCTCTTCTGGAATAATGCACCAAACCCCTGTTGGTTCCTTTGCTGGTCCTCTGTGCTGGTTTGGGGTTTGTTTCCACCCTCATGGATGCTCTCAGCAAGCCCAGGAGAATATCATGTTTCTTTCCTGGACCTCATGCACTGTGTTGGTTCAGGAACCAGGAGAGGATGCAAGAGGAGAAGTACTGGCATGTTCTTGAAATGGGGATGCATGTGCACGCAGGGGTTTGAGGGTTTGTGGACAGAAATGAGTCGTGCTTGTCTCTGAGACAGTTCTCCTGACACCCAGCTGTGTCTGTTTTGTATTTTGGCCACTGCTCTATCCCTGCTCCCTGACTGCTTGGACTCCTGTGCCATGTCACCTCACTTCCCTGCCATCATCCGCGTTCCCCGTTTCTCCTGATTTCTCTGTTGCAGTGTCTGCTGATCTGAGGAGTTTGTACTCCCAATCAGCCAGGGGTATCTTTGATTAGTTTTGGAGGGGCTGCAGGGAGCAGACAAGTGGGAATGCTGCGGAATGCTGCCTGCCTGCCTCTCCCCACACCGTGCAGGAGAGATTCTCTGCATCTGCTGGTCACGTCCCAGCCTGCTCCGGTTCGTTTGTTTTGGTGACATTTTCTCAGCTAAATGAGAACCCACCGCAGAGATTAATGCAACCTGAAGCAATCTGGGGAGTGCAAGCCCATCTGTTAAGCTCACTCAGTCATCTTCCCACCATTCTTCAATCTTGGCAAGATGGGAATAGGGGAAGCAGGACTCGGATTGCTGTCAGATCCTCTTTCACAAGGAGGGGAGTTTGCTCACTTCTTATCCAATATCCCATTTTCTTATGGCTGCATTGAGATGTCTCCTCTCCCCATCCGTCCCCTTCTTTCCCAGGTGCTTTGCTCTGCAGGAAGATGGGAGCCTTCCTCTCCTCTACTGCCTGTTCCTCTAACCTTTCCCACTCCTGCCAGGAGTGTGTCCTACAGTTCCCATTTGTGTGTCCTACAGTTCCCACTTGAGTGTCCTACAGTTCCCACTTGTGTATCCTACAGTTCCCTCACCTCTCCGCTCAGGTTTTCAGCCCTGCTTGCTGCCAGTACTGGCAGCTCTCTGTATTTCCAGCTCTGCACCAAAAGCTCTGAAGTTCCTCGGGAGGGGACGGTGCATCAGGAAGTCCTTGACCCCAAAGCTTGCTTTCATTTGATTTGGTTTCATTGTGCTGGAAATGTGATTAGTGCACCGTTATTATCTTTTCTCTTCCCTCCAGCTAATCAGCGGTAATTTCCCTAACAATATTTCAGAATTAAGATTGGTGTCAGCGGGTTGGTTTTAGAAAATTTTAAAATCTTCCCAGGTTATTTTTATCCCCAGGCAAAATTTCTAAATGAGCCTTCTGCAGCGTGCTCACTCGCACATCTTGAATTCCAAAGGCAGAGAGTGCATTTAATTTAGATTAAATAATCACAGCATCTCTTCCTAAGTCTTTCAGTCATTTTTGATGGCACATTGGTGCAAAATACCAAGCTAGAGGGAATCTTGATACATGTGTGCATTTAATTCTTTTAGGCATGCCAAATTTAGTTCATTATTATCTTTATTAACATTTTTAAAGATTTCTTCTCTGAAGAGACATGCACTAGCTGAAATGAATCCCTAGCAACTGAAATCAGTTTTGGAGATGGTTAGGGCTATAGGTTGAATAACACATACACACAAATGAGAAGAATCATGTGATTTTTTGGTAACATTTAGAAGTTTTAGAGCAGCTTTATTTATCTTTTATTTATAGAAGAGTTTCTCAGAAACCTCTTCCACAAATAATCATAATTTAGACCACTGCTCTGCATACCAAGTAGGCACAGCAAATTTTCAAGACAATCTCACTAAGAATATGAATTTTAGAATAGACTTGACCTTTAAGCAGAAAACAGCATTCAACATTAACTACAGCATAGCTGCCACTCCATTATAATTACATATAGAAAGCTGTGAAATGCAACGTGAAGGTTATATAATTTAAAATTGCAGGCGAGGGCTCCGAAAGCGATCATTGAAGAGATGTCCTGCAGAACATCCTGTCAGTTTTCTGGCATATATCACATAACCATTAATAAATAAAGTTGTACAGTTCCCTAAAAATAATAGTAGTTCATCATGCACAAAGCCCCGATTAATATTGCTGGGAGATTTTTGTGTCGTTGAAGGGCAGGGTTTCAAAGATGCAAATGCTGCTGCCGCAGAGCCTTTTGCTGTTTTGTAATTGCGAGTCAATGCTGTCCTGATGTTTCACTAATAAAATGTTAGTAATGACATTTTAGTCGTAGCGCCATTAATAATAAATGAGGGTTTTTAAATGATAAAAAAGCAAAAGGTGAGGCATCTTGGTATCTAGAGACATAACAGATCACTGAGCACTTCCATGCCATTGCACAGAATCAGCTGAAGGCATTTCTTAGTAAAGCCTCTGTACAATATTAGAGAGGGAGCAGTGTTGAACCATAACAATTATTTATATTCCAATTGCATGGTAGAAACTAAAGGGTGCAACCCCTGAGGGCTTGGGAAGAGTATTCCGTGCTTTTTTTGGGTTTTAGTGCAAGCAAAATTCCTATTGAAATAAATGGGAATTACATCATTTCTACGCAGAGTTAAATTTTGCCTGTTAGTAGTCACTGTGAGAGAACAGCGGTGAAATTTGTGCAATTGCATGGCTCTCCAAGGAATATTTTTTCTCTTTAATTTTTCTCGTATAATCAGACCCACTGAGTTGCCATCACCTCTGCAGTTCAGTGGATACCTGGGATGGTACCCACCCAGTCAGGCTTTTTTTCACCCCCTCTCCTTGTTAAGGGTGTTTGGTTCAAACCTCAATGCAAATGTACTCAGGTCAAGTGGAAACCTTTCTGCCACATCACAAGTCATGCTTAACCTTAGGTGGTGCCATCTTCTCTCTCCCTGTAATCTCTTCTTCATCTTCTCAGTAAATATGAACCTACCAATAACATACCTGTGCTTTTTTTCCTGTTTAATCTTGTAAAAGCAATATTCTACTCGGAGGAGGAATTTTCAAGCAAAAAGCTTCCTGTGCTGTGAGCTCTTGGGATTGGGTTTTAGGGATCTTTCTCTTTTAAATTTCTCCAGTGTTCTGGAGGTTTAAAACTGCCTCGAAGGAATCCTGCTTACACTGAAAAAAAGCACAAATTTCCTTGAACAGAGGGACTATTAAGTAAATATCAGCTTTTTAAAAATTGCTAGTATGAGACAAACATCATAAGAAACAACTACAACTGATATGAGAACAATAACAAAAAATGTTGTATTTATATAATACTCAATCCTTGTCCCTAAAACTACTTACATAACTTTATTGTTTAAAAAAATGTAGTTTCATGCATGAACAGTAAAAGAACTGCTTAAAATGCTGCTCAGTTCTCTGGTAGGTATGAGTGACTGTAAAATACAATATTGATTAAACTATTGCTGCTTCTCATTTTTTTAAGTTTGTTTTTGAGGAAGAGAAGCAAGTCCTAAAATCTCTTCAGGAACATTAGCAATACAAAAGCATCTGTAGTTGAGGGCAGATTACATTTTACTGAGCATAAACATTGTGTGTCTGGGAGCATGGGCACAGGGCTCTGACCCTGGCAGTCTCTGGCTTTAAGCATCCATGGGGATATGGGTTACAATTGCTGTAATAAAATTCATTTTTAAAAGGCAAAAAAATCACTCTTCTGCCATATTGCACTTGATTATTTTTGAAAATGGAGGAAAAAATCTAAATAATGGTGGTGTCTTGCAAACTAGAGCTGGCAGCTGAAAAGGATCAGCAGCAACTATTTTAATCTTCAGTGCAGTGTGATAAATCTTACCAGTTAAAGCCTCAGCAATGCTTTATCTTAGGAGTTATCCCTACTTACCAGTACAACTTCTGCAGTCAGTATTGGACAACATTTTGTCAAAATCTTAGAACTTTCTTTCTTCTAATGCAATCATATGAGTTTATTGGATGTTTTTCTGTGGGAGTCTCTGTCTCATTGTTAAAATATTTTTTTAATATTTCAAAATGAAAGTAGCACAGAAAATCCAAACCAAGTCTGAAGAGTTCCTATCTCTGTGTTAGGACGTGGTGATGTAAAGTCCAAATATAGTCTTCTAAGATGGGCACATGAAAGAGTGGAA